>QKWP01000006.1:59588-75600 GCA_003550325.1 Gigaspora rosea | reverse complement strand
TTTTGTTAGAATTAATTAATAAATATTTGTGAATTATAAGATTTTATAAAATTTTATTAATAAAATTCTATAAAATCTTATGATTCATAAAATTTTACTAATTTATTCTAACAAAATGCACTAAGTAAACTTGTTCAGCGACAAAAATACATATAAATATATTCGAACACAGACCAGTCTGCAGACTTCGGACCAGATCCGGACTGGACTCAGAGTCTGGTCTGAAGTCTGAAATTAGTAAAATTTAGAGTCTGAGTCTGGTCTGATCCCAGACCGGACCTAGGAGCACTACATTCTATAATAGTATAATAATTTACCTCATTATATCATACTACCTTAAAAATTGTAAAAATTTACCTATAAAACATCCTACCACTATTTTTTTATTTACCTCATTTTACCCCCCACATTTTTCTAAAAAACTCATTTTTTACATACCACCTTTTAAATTTTTTTTTAAAAAATTTACCTCATTTCATACATACCAGATTAAATATAATTGTCCGGGGTCCTATCCTCATTACAATTTGTATATTCATGTATCATTGCAAAGTCTTAATAAAGGATGCACCGGCGAGATTGCCAAAGTTTAAAAAAAAAAAAAAAGAAATTAAATAAAAGTTTTTAGCATCTAATTTTTATATAAATAAATCTACTCTCTAACTTAATATACCTATATCCTAATTAAAAAATAACTTATTTAAAAATTCTAAACCAGGTATTAAAATTAGTTAAATTCTATTTTAATTATTTGTAATATTTTTATATATCATATTTATATTAAAGGCAAGAATTTGGAATTACTATAGCTTTTTATTAAAGTTATTTCAATCTAAAAAAATATAGCAACTAATGCTAGACTCAAAATTTATTAGCCAAAAATGCAAT
The DNA here is from genome assembly GCA_003550325.1 of Gigaspora rosea. Taxonomy (NCBI): domain Eukaryota; kingdom Fungi; phylum Glomeromycota; class Glomeromycetes; order Diversisporales; family Gigasporaceae; genus Gigaspora; species Gigaspora rosea. The sequence goes on along the minus strand of QKWP01000006.1, from coordinate 74,712 downwards.
AATTTTAATTTAGCTAAATTTTAATATCAGCTTTGATAGCTCAAAATTTTTTAAAACAATTAAAAATATAAAAAATGGATCTTTCTATATATCTCTAGCCAGATATATCTCTAACTTAAAATTATGCCCAATTATATGACTTTGATTAGGGTTAGGTTACATAGTAGCATTTTTAATTAGTACTTCAAAATAGGTTTTTTTGTTGTTCTTTTTGTTTTGAAAGACTAATCCGTCCTTTGTATTACTTTTGTGCTACACAAAAACACTATCATATGATTTATTTGTATTTTAATTGGCTATTAGGTCCATCATTATACATCTCTGGCCAGAGATATATAGAAATATCCATTAAACATTTTACCATTGCTACCCTACTTTACAGAAACTTGTAAAAAATTGATACAGTAATGGGTTTAAAACTAGCAAATAATGTTTTTAAAATATTTTTTTTAAATAATGGGTCTACAATAGGTTATAACTAGTAATTATTATATTATAAAAACATTTTTTCAAAAAAACAATTAATAACTAGTTGTCAAACTAGTATTTATAATATTAAAAATACTTTGATTCACCACTGGTGATCATCACCGGTGATCTACAATGCATAAAACAAAATAAACAAAACTATTAAATAAAAATTAAATTTCTTTAATATTAGGGTAAGGGTGAAGGTTAGAAATTAGGATAGGGCTTTGTATCTGGTAAAATTTAGCAAGGAATTTTTTTTTTTGCATAAAAAAAGTAGTTTCATAGACAAAATTTTAGGGTAGAAGCAATTTTAGCAATTTTTAAAAAAAATTTTTGTTTTTGTTACACAAAATTTGATCTACATGTTACACCTGATCCTGAATTTTAATTGGTAAATTGATCACTGGTAATGATCACCAGTGGTGATAAATAGCAAATCTCTTATAAAATTATAATAATATTTTGGAAAAAAATATTATTATAATATTATAATACTAGTTAACAACTAGTTATTAACTAATTATTAACTACTGTAGTAATAATAATTTTGTAATTATGTTTTTTTAAAAAAATGGGTTTATAATATAATAATTACTAGTTATAAATCCATTGTAGACCCATTATTTAAAAAAATATTTTAAATGTATTTTAAAAAATTATTTGCTAGTTTTAAACCCATTAGCAATTTTTTACAAGTTTCTGCATAGTAACTATAAGCAAGTGTTTAATTTTTCGGTTATAAAAATTGGTTGATTGGCATGTAACATGGATTAGTAGTTCAATAAATTATACCGTGTATGGTAAACTAATAAATTTCCTTATTATTATTATTATGATTATTAATTATAAAATTACCCGTAGAGCATTGCATTTTTTAAATAGGAAAAATAAAATCACATTTATTATATATATAATCGTGTAAATAATATTTTAATAAAAATTGATCTAAATTAATTTAAATTAATTGTACTGCCGTATGCAGGACTCTACGTTACATAATTCATTATATGTCAGCTAAGTCTATGAATAAGTATTTGATCTTTTACTTTTTATTTCTGCTAACGTTATAAAATATTTAAAATGTCTTCCATTTAATATTGACAAAGAAGTTCTTAATTTATAATTTAATATTTAAAATATCGTAAATAAAACCGCATGTGAATTATTCTCGGATATTTTTTTGTTTCAAATTGTATTATAAAACGAGATGAAATAATAACACAAGCAAATTGATAGGTTAGAATTTGCTCAATCGAATTGGTGATTTTATGCCACATTGTTTTAGTCGCCTGGCTTAACCAACCGACTAAATCATCTGCTGGCTAACAGCTAACTATTGGTTTACATTCAGAATATTTCAGGATATTTGGCCCGTTTTATTTTCATTTATTTCCTTTTCAGAATTTATCGGATTCTTATAATAGTTTTAACCGCATTACCCTACATAACTGGCTTAGCTGGCTTAGCTGGCTAAGCTAGCTTAGCTGCGGCTGCCTTAGCCGACTTAAATCACTAATCAGAATATGTGCATCAATATTACATACGAACTCTATATGTAAATTGGATAACGAATATTCAGAATGTTTACTGAATGGCCATGAAAAAAATATTGAAAAGATTCGACCTCCATTACATATCCCTCAATGTTGCAATAATAATTTACATTTATTTTGTTGGTCTTCTTAAATTTTATATGCTTATTATGATTTTGTTTATATTTGTACCATATTAGCCCTATATTATTAGGACGTAAACAAACTTGGAATTTCTTTTTTTTTCTTCCTATTTTATTGGTCCCAAAATGTTTAATATTGATACAACAAAAATTATTTCCGAGTTTTCTATACTTAGCCTAATAGAATCGGTTTGATTTTTTAAATTATTCTTTAACCCTCATTATGTTAATTCTTTAGTTATCTGGTCTTTAAATAATTACCCAAAGGATCATTTTGGTTTCATGGTCCACAATTGGTTATCATTTAAATTTATAAAACATCACTGGACTTATTGCTACGAGAATTCGTTCTTTGATCGGTCATGATATACCACAGCAAATTTCATGTGATAAGTGGTTGGACTTTTACATGATATTATCTCGAAAATTGGTGATGTATATCACGTGAAAAATATGAATTTCTATCTATAAACAGACGTGAAATATATGATATGATTACACGTATAGTTAAGGATGTAATCGAGAAATCTTCTGAGTCTGAAACTCGACTCATCCTGAATTCGCTCGCATAATTCCTCACTTAACCTCTAGTGAATACGTCGGATATCTTTGATGAATTCGTTAAACGTCAAGTCTTGAAAATGTTTAATATCAAGCCTACGCAATCAAAACCGGCAAAAATCGTCTTAACATCGAACAATGAGGATGGAAACTGCTTTAACTTGCAATTCATTTGAGTCAAAATATTAAAGTGACTTCGATCACTTATGAACACTTAATCCCTGCACTGGCCTTGGATCTGGATCACATGCGACGTGCACCAAAGACTTTCGAAATTGTTAGCATCTCTGTTGACTCTCAAGAAAAGCATGATGAGTATATTCAGCTTAGTGGTTTCGAATACATGCTTGATGGTCCTCCTGGCCAAAGTCTTGAAATAAATCTTAAAATTTGGTGCTATTGCCAATAATGAAGGCTGTTATCTTAAAAATTATGGGTAACTGTGGTGAAGATGAGCTCAGTTGCTTATATCAAGTGAAGGTTCATAGATACATCTCAAAGAAAATATAATTATTAATGATTGTATATAAAAACTGTAATATAATGTAATAACTTATATTCAAACGAAGTTTGCCTTATTATTTTCGATCACTATTTAAATAGCATATTTAGAATGACAAAATAGACAAAACATAGTCTAACAATATAACAATTGAGTTAATAACTAATGATTTTTATTGGCACAAAATAGTAAAAACAACTTTAAAAATTTATAAGTAATAAAATTTTCAGATGTATATATTTTAAAAAGACTTTAACTATGAGAACCTCTATTTTCACTATAGTATTTCACTATAGTATTTCACTATAGGTTTGTTAGAATTGGAAGTAAATAAATTTTTAACATTAGTCGTTCTATGGTGAAAATAGTAATTTATCATGATACAAAAAATAATTTCCTATTATTAATTAATTTTAAATATTTTAAAATTTAAATTTACAGTACAAATTTTTAAATTTTTGTTATTGGTATTTTAGTACTAGTTATTAAAGCAAAACTGTGGTGTTCAATGCCACAATTACTTTATTATATGTAAAATTTTGTTCCTGTCATTTTTATTTAGTGTATGAGATCAATTTAAATATTATTTCGAGTATTTTTGCTTTCTTTTCTTTTTTTCTTCATTCATGCTCGGAATCTACATCAGCCTGATTAGGAAAATTTGAGTTCATTGATTGGCCATTTCTTTTTAGAAGATAACTCAAGTGTTGTGAGCAAATTGGTTCCGATATGGTTGCACAATTTATTAAAATCTTTTTATACAGTTCTAATCCTAGTTAAGGAAATCGTATCATAAAAGCTGTGGGACCTAATATGATTAACCAGATATTATTAAAACACGGCGTGAAAACCACAAAATTCATTTGTTGTATAACACAAATAAGCCCTGAGACGTCAAAATAGTAAAAAGGATTTTCACTTGTTGTTTATCAATGAAAAATCACATGATTATACAAAATTGCAAGATAAATACCATTAAATCTAGTACTCTAGCATGGCAAAAAAAGTTACTCATGTAATTTTGGCCAATCAGCAAAATTAAAATAATTAAATAAGTTGAATGCATGTTATATATCAAAGTTTAGCAAGAAAATTTTTGTTGTATCCAGAAGGTGATTTCATAAGTAAAATTTTAAGTTATTATCAATTTTTCAAAAAGACAAAAAGAATGAATTTTTATATTACAGCTAACCTTGCTATAAAATTGGCTAGCTTCTAAAAAAATTATATGATATATCTATTTTTGCTATAGCTAGAATAGGACCCCCAAAATAAATATAAATAGGTCAGGTTTTTCAAAAATTACCAAAAATAGGGATCCATTAAAGCCAGTGCCATCATGTGACTGATAGCCAATCAAATTGTAAATTTTTATCGTCACGGATCAGCTGACGAGACAAAAACAAAGAAAAAAAGTAAAAAACACCAAAAATACAAGAAACGAGTGTTTAAACCTGTCTTGAAGCATTAATAAAAAATGTCGGGAAGGCAATTTTACCTATAGGACATCCTAACCCAAACTTCTAACTAACTCTTACCCTAATTTTAATTAAATAATAAAAAAACATAAAAGGCACCTGGCTTTAACGGTCCTCAAAATAGAAAGATCTACAGAAAACTCTCAAAAATAAGCAAACTATTTACTATAAATAGGGGACTGTTAAAGCCGGTGCCTTTATATGTTTTTATTATTTAATTAAAATTAAGGATAAGTGTTAGTTAGGAAATAGAGTTAGAAATGTTTATAGATAAAATTGCCTTCTTGACATTTTTTATTATGCTTAGAGACAGGTTTAGATACTTGTTTCTTGTATTTTTGGTATTTTTTTTTGTTTTTGTCTCATTGGGCTGATTTGTGACAATTAACATTTACAATTTGATTGGCTATCAGTCATATAATAGCACTTGGCTTTAATGGATCCCTATAAATAGAAAAGATTTGAATAAAAACCAAAAATAGCAAACTGATATCTGATCTATCTATGTATAGTTTGGGTTCTGCTAGGATACTAGTTAAATCAAATTTACTTTTGAACATTTGTTTTTTTAACTTTAAGAAAATAAGAGACATTTTTTGATAATAATTATATGCTTATTGCATACCAACTTGGAAACTCACTAAGAAGTTTACTAAAGAATATTTAATATCAGAAATTACAGAAATATAATGACATAATCAAATAAAGATAAAAAAATTTTAAGATATAACAATATAATATATCTTAAATTATTTATTCTAACCAACTTGTATTTTAATAAAACATTTGAATTTCAGAACATTTGGAGTAAGTTAATAGAAAAGGAACAAATCATATTTAATAAAATTTTATCAATTTTTAAATTATAACTATTTAAACAAATTTGCTAAAAATTTTTTATTTTAATATTGAAATTCCATTAAGTTAAAATATAAAAAAAAAAATTATCAAATTTATTAAAATAATTAAGTAGTATAACAATATTTCAAATTAATATATATTATAGATATATTAAAGAAATATTTGTAGAGATTGATTATAAGTCAATACAGAACCCCAGATATCTCTTATATAGATTATAACTGATTTGTATAAATTTGAAAGTTTTTGCTATCTCTAAAATCAAGTAAATTTGCTAAAAGTTGAATTTTATAACATATAAATTTTTAGCAATTTGCTAAAAACTAAATTATAATATTTATATTTATTAAATATTTAAAAACTAAGTGCTAAATTATACCTTAGCATTCTGAGTACAAAAGTACAAATTATATTTAATTAGATAGGGCAGCATAACAGATAATATATTAGCTAAATATGTAGCAACTGCTAACGCATTTTTTGAGATTTTTGAAAAAAACAGGAGGGTTGCTTATTTTAAGTGTTGCTTATTTTGAGGAATCTATGGTAGTTATTAAAATAGAATATTGAATACTGTATATATCTAAAATAGGCTATATCTAAATTAGCTACCTTTTTGGTCAAAAAACTTAAAATATCTTTGATCTAAAAATAAGTTAACCCATAATTGACAATAGTTACTATATGGAGTGCCTTATATTAAAAAGGCCCATTTTGACAATTTTTCAAAAATTTTTTATTTGAGTTTTGAATATATATACGTTCAGTAAAAAGATTTACAATGACAAATTATATAATAAAATAGTTTGTAAAATAAAAAAAACTCATTACACCAAAAAAAATCTAAAAATAGCACAGATCGATCTTTAGATCGAAAAAAATGATCTAGAAATGATAATCACTGGTTTTTTTTAAATTCTACAATTATCAACGATGAGCATCTTTTATAAATTCTATTGATAACTATTAGTGATGGGAGTTATAAGCCAAATCTATTAGAATTTAAAAAACTATTGGTAATAAAGGTCTTATAGAATTTAGTAAGTTTAGATTCAACCCCATTTTTTAAAATTGGAATGGGTTCTAACAAAAGTCTTCTTTACACTCTTCTAGCCTTGGGTTAAAACTAACAGTAATGACAAAACTACTAGCAAAGATCTTTTCTTAACCTATTATATTGGGCTTATTATTACTAGTAAAAGTCTTAAGGCTCTAACAAAAGGGTGGTTCAAACTACCAGCAACAAAGAGTTTGGTTTGAATCTACTAGTAAAAATCTTTTTTAAAGCCTACTGGATTTGGTTTATAACTATCAGTAACACAAGTCTTTAAATCCTAGCCTTGGTTTAAAATACTAGTAATAAAAGAGCAGTTAAACTACTAGTAATAAAGATTTCAAAACTATCGGTAAGATTTTTTTTTTAAAAAAAAAATTATTTTGTTACTACCAGTAATGAAAGGGTTTATTCAAAACTACCTATAAAACTATTTTTTTAAAATTCTATTGGTAACTACTAGAATGAATATCCAGTAATGAAAGGGCAGCTCAAACTACCAATAATGAAAGGGCAGATTTAAGCTACCACTAATGAAGGAATGGGTTCAAAAAGTTTTTTTTTCATTAAAAAAATTCAATTGGATTGGGTTCATAATTACCAGTAACGAAGGTCTTTTTTAGGTTCTAGCCTTGGGCTCACAGCACTGGTAATAAAGGATCAAACTACTAGTAAAGAAAGATCAGGGTCAAAACTACAGAAAATATATTTTTTTAATTCTATCAGATCCAGTTCTAAACCACTAGTAACGATCTTCTTTAAGTTCTAACCTTGGATTTAAAACTACTAGTAATGGAAGGATGGGCTTGAAACTTATAGTAAGGACCTTTTTTATCTTTTTTAAATTCTATCTGCTATAGAATTGGGTTCATAATTATCAATAACGAAGGTCTTCTATAAGTTCTAGCCTTGAGTTCGAACAAAAAGTGGATTCAAATTACCAGTAATGAAGAAATAAATTCAAACCTATTAATAAAGCTTTTTTTTAAAACAACAAAATTTTATTGGATTAATTTGTAGCTACCAGTAATGAAAATCTTTAGGTTCTAGCCTTGGGTTCAAAACTACTAGTAATGGTAAAGATCTTTTTTTTTAAAAAAAAAATTCTATTAAATTTGGTCCATAATTAGCCTTGAGTTAAAACACCAGTGATGAAAGAGCGGATTCAAGCTACTAGTAACGAAGGACTGGGTTCAAAACTACTGGTAAAATTTTTTTTTAAAAAAAAATTCTGTTGTTTAGATTCATAATTATCAATAACTAAGGTTTTCTTCAGGTTCTAACCTTGGTTAAAACTACTAGCAATGAAAGGGCAGATTTAAACTATTGGTAAAAAAAAAGGTGGTTTCAAAGCTTCTGCAAAAAATTTTTTTTAATTTCAATTTGGACCATAAGTATTAGCAACAAAGAACTTTTTTGAGTTAAAACACCAGTAATAAAAGAGAATTGGGTTCAAAACCATTAGTATAGATTTTTTTTTAAAAAAAAAGTTTTAATTTTTGAATTGGGTTAATAACTATTGGTAACAAAGGTCTTCTTTAGGTTCTAGCCTTGGTTCAAATTACTACTAATAAAAGAGCAGATTCAAACTATTAGTAATAAAAAAGTGGATTCAAACTACTAGTAGTGAAGGGTTAGATTCAAAATTACTAGCAAAGATCTTTTTCTAAAAAAAATTCTATTAGATTGGGCTTATAACTGCTACTAACAAAGGTTTTCTTCAGGTTCTAGCCACAAGTCGAATGAGGGCTCCAACCGGTATAACGTAATTCTAACTCTTATTTGAAACAGATATTTGGCAGAAATAGAAGACCTTTAGGATACAAATCAGTTTATATAGGTGTTAAATACATATTAGGATGCTGATAGTACAATTGGTAAATCGATAAAGCTATTAGGCAAGCTTTATTGATTTACCAATTAGCTATCGACATCCTGATATGTATTTAACACCTATATAAACCTGGTTAGTATCCTAAAGGTCTCCTATTTCCACCAAATATCTGTTTCAAATAAGGGTTATACCAAGATTATGTTATGCCTATTGGAGCCCGATTTGCCTTCATCTGACCTGTAAGCCTTGAGTTAACTACTAGTAAGATCTTTTTTTTTAAAAAAAAATTTTTATTAAATTGGGCTCATGGCTATTAGTAATGAAGGTCTTCTTTAGGTTCTAGCAAAACTACAAATAATGAAAGAATGGGTTCAAAACCTTTGGTAATTATAATGGATTAGCTTCATAACTACCATTAACGAAGGTCTAGATTCTAGCCTTGGGTTTAAACTATCAGTAACAAAGGGTTTAGTTCATAACTACCAGTAAAGATCTTTTTTAACAAAGATTTTATTGAATTAGATTCATAACTACCAGTAGCAAAGGCTTTTAGGCTTTGGGTTCAAAACTTCGAAAATAAAAGCTTGGGTTTAAACTACTAGTAACAAATAATTGAGTTTAAAAACAAAATTAACTGGTTTTTTTTATTATTAATTTCATATATATTTGGATTAAAACTAATTTTTAATGGATCAGATTTTAATAATAAATAAAGGTGGCAAATTAACTTATAAAATTTATTCTGATTTCTGAACAATAATTATAGTAAATTATATTTTCTATATATATGATTTATGATTGTGCTTTACAAGTTTTATATTGTTATAGCTAGAATATATTTTGTGCAGTCTAGCATGTATTTTACATGTCTGCTTAAATTATCCAATTTTCTCTATTATATATATACATAAAAAGTTATCTTGTGCAATTTGCATGAATTATGCTACTTTGCATGAATTATACTACTTGTATATATCATGCTACTTGCATAAATCACACTACTTATATACTTATATAAATCGCACTATCACATGAATTATACAACTTACATGAATAGCGCAACTAACATAATTATATAGAAATATAAAGTATTAATAATGTATTAACTAAAATAACATCCCAGGATATTATGTAATATATTTATTTAAATTTTTATCAAAATTAGTTTAAATTAATATTGTATATAGTATGTATTATGTATAAAAATATTTAGCATATAAAATTTATATAAATATCAAATTTATTCATACTTTAAATTTTTTTTACAAAAATGTCTACTTTTTCTTTAAATCAAAGTATTTTTGAAAAAACTCATATAGAAAATACTCAATTACAATTAAATCTTTCAAATTTACAGTTTCAATTTTTAACTTCAAAAAATAATTTACCTTTATCTATTACATCTGAAATTATTGAAAATATAAAATTGATTCTTTAGAAAATAAAATATGAACTGAAAAAGAACTTTCAAAATTTAAAGTATTATATTATAAAACAATAGATACTTTAGAAAAACAAAATGAAAATTAAAAATTTGAAAAAGAAATAGGTTTATTACAAAATAATGATTTTAAAGAATTATTTGATAAAGATTGTTGTGAAAAAAATTGTTTATAAACTAATTGTGAATATTTAGTTGCTTTTACTTGAAATTTAAATTTTAAAAATCTTACTACTATATTTACTCGAAATAACGCACATGGGCATTATTTTGAAAATTGCATTTTCTTAAAATAGCATGTTGGTTTTGAAATAATGCCCGTGTGCATTCCAATATAACGGATACTCCAAATACCGAATTAATAATCTGCTGAAATATAGATTTCAAATAACAAGCAGAAATAAGAATTTTTTAGTGAAAAAATCTGACTTAGATTGGAAAGGCTATATATAAAATTAAGAAATACAGGTTTTTTATGCATTACACATATATAATGCACAATTTTTTAGAAATTAGACCTTTACCCCAAAATAACGCCCATGCGCATACTTGAAATAACACACATCTCCTCGAAATAATGTGCAGATGCGCGTTATTTCGAGTAAATATAGTAAATCTTTTCAAGATATTTATTTATTAGATATTTTGCTACTACAAAAAGACCTGAAATAACTAAAAATAATACAAAAAAACAAAATTAATACAGAATATATTTTTGAAGAAAAATTAATATGTTTTGATGCTTTTAAAATAATTTATGGAATTGGTGATAGAAATGAAAAAATTTATGAGATTATTTTAATCATTATGATATTAATTTACAAATTAATTCAAAAACTGGAAAAATTGGAAATAGAGCATTATCTTTTGAAACAGTTATGAAAGTTATTAATTTTATTGGAAATTATGCTAAACAAAATGGTCTTCCATCTCCAGGTATTATTTAAATTAATTTTATTAAGAATTTTATATTTTAGTATATATATTAGAGTGAGAGTTAGATTAAAGTTAGGTTAGAGTTAGGTTAGAGTTAGGGTAGTGCATTTAGCAAAAAGTTCTAACCCAAAATTTTGAGATAAATTTTTTTTATTAGAATATGAAAGATAGTTTTATAAGCAAAATTTTAAGCTACAAGTAATTTTTTAGAAACAATGCTATTTTTTTGATTTTACATTACACCTAATCTTATGATTTGATTAGTTAATCAAATGGGTGCATTATAGCACAGGTGCACTAAATTATATAATTTTTTATTAATTAATTATTTACTAATTTATTATAAATTTTATAGGACAAAGTTTTTGTGATAATACTATTGCAACTATATATTTATTAACAGATACTATATATTCATCTTTACATACTCAATATTTAGAAGCAATTGGAATTGATAACCAATTTGAGGTTGGAAACTACATTTTGTACAATTTGGAAAAAATTTTTACCATATATTAAAAAATTAACTCCACGTAGTGATTTATGTTTAAAATGTAAAGATATGAGATTTAATGCTAATTATTGTTCTATTGAAGAAAAAGATATTAAGTTTTAAAATGGCAAAATCATATTGAATAGGCACATAAAGAAAGAGAAAATTATAAGTAAGTAGTTTAATAATTTTGTTTTAATAAAAAATATTAATTTTTTTTATTAATTATATTTTTTTATTAGAAAATATATTATAATAGCATATGAAGATATTCAAAATTTGGAATTAATAATTTAATACGTCCTGGAAAACCAAATTCATTAGATATTACAGTTCATCTTTCTTGGGATTATGCATAACAAATTTATTTACCATATTCATCTCAACAAGAAGTAAATTAATTTTTAATTATAAAATTAATAATAATAAAATTTACTAATTAATTTATATTTATTATTAGGGTGATATTTATTTTAAATTTTTATATAAAGTTCATTTATTTGGAATTTGTGCTGATGCATTACCACATCAAGTAAGTATATATTAATATTAATTAATAAATTAAATAATTATATTAATATATTATAATTTATAATTTAAATAGGTAAATTATCTTATTAAAGAAAGTGAATTAGTTGGTAAAAGTGCAGATACAGTTATTTTTTTAGTACATAATTATTTAGAATTACATGGATTAGGAGAAAAAAGATTAGTAATTCATGCAGTTAATTGCTCAGATCAAAATAAGAATAATGCAATGATAGCATATTTAGTTTGAAGAGTTTTAACAGGATTACATGATAGTATAACCTACTGTTTTATGGTTGCAGGTTATACTAAATTTAGCCTAGATGGATTTTTTGGACTTATAAAATTACTTTTAAGAAAATCTGAAGTAGATAATCTTGATGATTTGGTTAAAGTTGTACAAAATTCCACACCTGGTGGATTTAATATAGCACAAACAATTTTTGACAATAATAGAAAACAAGTAGTACATTTTTATAAATAGACTTAATTGGTTAAAACAAGAATTTACAATAATTCCAAATATATTAAAACAATACTATTTTGAATTTAATAGTTTAGATAAAGAAAAAGTTAAAATTAGTACTTCTTCAGATGGAAAAAACAAATTAAAAAAATTAAACAAAAAGATAAATTAAATTCATTAGTTGAAAAAAAATTATCTGGTCTTAGTGCAGAATAGCAATGGTATTTATATGAGCAAATAAGAAATCATATACAAGATCCTAATAAAAAGATGATCTTTGTCCATTGCCTACTATTGCTAAACCAGTAAAATTTAAATAACTAAAATTTTGTATTAAAAATTTTTTTATATTATTAATAAAGTTACAAAAATTTTTTATTAAAAGTTTAATAATTATAAATTCAAATTATTAAAAAAACTATTATTAACATTAATATATACTTACCATACTATAAATTAAACCCAATATTCTAAAATTTAAAATAATTTATTAATAATGAATATAAATTCAATTTATTAAATTAAAAATAAACTTTTTATATAATAATTAAAGGGTTTTATAATTTATTGCAGCTGCAATATATTGCACCCCTTCTATTAATTAAAAAGTTTCCCTATGAAACCACTTTGGAGTTCTAATAAAAAATACTCTGCGTGAAATTTTGGCATAAACTATACTCTGCTCCATCCCAGGCCTTAACTCTAACTCTAATATTAATTAAATTTTATTTTTTGCTTTGATAAAAATTTCTTTAATTGTTTGTTACACAAAATCAATGATCCATATAGTTATAATAGAGGTGCAATATATTGCACCGTGCAATAAATTATAAATCCCATAATTAAAATTCTTTATAACAAATAAATTTTTTTTAAAAAAAATTTTTTCAAATAATTAAAAATTTTATTAACAATTTTATATCTAATTCTTTATTACTACCAATTTTAAACTCAAAACGCAATAAAATTTAAGAACCTTTTTATTAACAGTTTAAAATTATTAAAATTTTCATTACCAATAGATATAAACCCAATCCAAAAGAATTAAAAAAAATCTACTAATAATCTTAATATTTAACTCTTTGTTCTAGTAGTTTGAATCTACTAGAATCTAAAACAACCTTCTTTACTAATAGTTATAATCTCAATCCATTAGAATTTAAAAAAAAAGAACTTTACTAATAACCTTGAAACCAATTCTTCATTACTAGTAGTTTGAATCTTCTAGACTCAAAGAGACTTTTATAACTAATAGTTATAAACCCAACTCAATAAAATTCTATACTGGTAGTTTTGAATCTAATCTTTCATTACTAATAGTTTTAAATCCACTAGAACCTAAAGAGACCTTTGCTATCAATAAATATGAATCTAATTCAAAAGAAAGTAAAAAAAAAAATCTTTACTGGTAGTCTTGACACCCAATCCTTTATTACTGGTAGTTTTTGAATTTGCTAAAACCTAAAGTAACCTTCATTACTGATAGTTACAAATCCAATCCAATGGAATTTAAAAAAAAATCTTTATAATACTGGTGCATTATTTTGAGACCCTGCACATTATTTTGGAACGTGTATATTGTAATTTGAATTATTTTGACAAATTTGTATTACAAAAAGAAGCCTAATGAACTTGGCCTAAAAAAATTTAATCAAAATATAGGGTCTTTGCATTGAAAATAACCTTATAACTATAGATTTTATGAATAAAAATTAAAATTTTTAGCTATCCAGTTTTTTTATTTTGTAAAGCTTAGTGAGTTCTACAAAATAAAAAAAATTATTTGAATTGGATTATTAAATAGATAGAATTTTAATTTTTATTCATAAAAAATCCACATAGTTCTATAAGGTCATTTTCAAGGCAAAGACCAATGTGCAATATGGTACATTTAAGAGGCACATTAGTTTGAAACACACATAGGCATTATTTTGAATCAAATAAACAATTTTCAAAAAAATAAAAGTATCGAAATAACACCCATGTGTGTTATTATATGCCAATACGGTACTATAGTCTTGAATCTAATTCTTTATTACTAGTAGTTTAAATATTTTAGACCTAAAGAGACTTAAGAGACTTTTATCACTAATAGTTATTAACACAATCCCAAAAAAAGGATCTTTACCAGTAGTCTTGAACCCAATTCTTCATTACTAATAGTTTTGAATCCACTAGAACTTAAAACGAGACCTTTCATTATCAATAGTTATAAACCCAATTCTAATAGAATTTAAAAAAAAAGATATTTACTGATAGTCTTGAACCCAATCCTTCGTTATTAATAGTTTGAATCTACTAGAACCTAAAGAGATCTTTGTTACCAATAGTTATAAATTTAAACCAATAGAATTTAAAAAAATTTTTACTGAGTCTTAACACCCAATCTTTCATTACTAGTAGTTTGAATTTGCTAGAACCTAAAATTTTCATTACTAACCAATCCAATAGAATTTAAAAAAAAAACTTTTTGCTAGTAGGTTTGAACCCAATCCTTCATTACTAGTAGTTTGAATCTTCTAGACCTAAAAAGATTTTCATCACTGATAGTTATAAATCCAATCCAATAAAATTCTAAAAAAAAATCTTTACTAGTAGTCTTGAACCAGAACCCCGAATAATCTATGTGAGATTATATTTGAGCATTATAGTAAAATTTTTTTTGGTTAACACTTAAGGTTTGGTATATTAAGCTACATTTCACACATTAGATCGAACTTTCACTTATTTTTAACTTTTTTGAAATACAACATCTCTAAAAAAAAAACCAAACTTACACTTACTAAAAAAAAAAAAAAAATTACAGACTTATGCTCCCTAAAAA
>QKWP01000006.1:27863-59369 GCA_003550325.1 Gigaspora rosea | reverse complement strand
AACTTAAAAAAAAAAAAAAAGCCGTTTCAACCTATTTTTTAAAAAAAAAGCTATTTTGACCTATTTTTACTCCTCTCTCCCTTTTATCACTCTCTCCCTTTTACTCCTCTCTTCCTTTTACCTCTCTCTCCCTTTTACCCCTCTCTTCCTTTTACCTCTCTCTTCCTTTTACCCCTCTCTCTTTTACCCCTCTCTCCCTTTTACCTCTTTCTTCCTTTTACCCCTCTCTTCCTTTTACCCTCTCTCACTTTTACCTGTCGGATTACTAATAGCCCAGATTTTTCATTAGCATATTTCAAATATAACATTTATAAAAATTATTCCCATTAGCATTCTTAAAATATACCTATTTTGCCATTTAGCAGGTTTCAAATATAACCTTTTTCTCTAATGCCTATTTTTCAAATAAAACCTTTTTTGAAAAACGGTCCTCCATTAGCTTTTTTCAACTATGACCTCACATAGAATATTCGGGGTTCTCTTGAACCCAATCCTTTGTTACTAATAGTTTTGAATTCACTAGAACTTAATAGTTTTGAATCCACTAGAACTTAAAAAGACCTTTGTTACCAATAGTTTCCAATTTAATAGAATTCTATAAAAAAGATCTTTACTGATAGTCTTAAACCAATCCTTCATTACTAATAGTTTGAATCCGTTAGAATCTAAAGAAATCTTCATTACTGATAGTTATGTACCAATCCAATAGAGATTAAAAAAAAAGATCTTAGCCAGTAGAATCTGTTAAAATCTTCACTACTGATAGTTATGAATTTTAATGGTAATCTTGAACTCAATTCAATTTTGACCCAAACCCAATCTAATAGAATTTTAAAAAAAGATCTTTACGGCACTGGTAATTTTAAACCCAGGTTGAGAACCTAAAAATCTTTACTGGTAGTTAGTTATGGACCAATCCAATAGAATTTTAAAAAAAGAACATTATTATAGTTTTGAATTTGTCTTTTTGTTACTGGTTAGTTTTAACCTAAAGCTAGAAACTAAAGAAGACCTTTGCTACTAATAGTTATGAACCCAATCAAATAGAGCTTAAAAAAAAAAAAATTGTTTGCACCTGCTCTTTCATTACTAGTAATTTGAACTAAGATTATAACCTAATTAAGACCTCTATTAGTAGCTTAATCCAATAGAAGCATAAAAAAGATTTTTGCTAGTTGTTTTAAACTTGGCTTTTTGTTACTGGAAGTTTTAACCTAAGGCAAGTGCCTAACAAAGATTTTATACTAGGAACCTAACTTTCCATTGCTAGTAATGAACCCAACTACTAGAGAAAAAAAAACCTTAAGCTGCTATAGCTACTGATAGTTATTATTAGTAATCACCTGTTGCACTAAGGTCACTCATGACTACTTTCATTATTTTTTACACATGGTTAACTATATTTATAATAATCATATTGTGACCAGGAATCTTCCCACGAAAGATTCCCAGTCTCATAATGATCATCAGGAAACTCTAATTTTTAACTCTTAATTTTTATTTGAATCATTTTATTTTTTGTATTTTTCACGTTTTATCTAAAGAACTTTAAAAGCCAAAGTAAATCAGCACAGTAAAATGAAGCTAAAAAAAGGTACGATATGAGCAAAGTGAAAGTAAGAGTTTGAAAAAAGTTAAAAAGCAAAGGTGATAAAAAGATAAAAACAATAAAAATGATGTAAATAAAAAAAAATAAAATAAAGCGAAGCCCAAAAGTAAGTAAAGCACAATACGGATATAAATATGGAACGTGTAAAAATAATAATATAGTCCGATTAACATCTAGTGCATACACCTGGTGATTATTTATTTATTTTCTGTATAACAGAGTTTACCGTATGTGAATGGCCCTTCATGTGCTATGGTTATCGGTAAACTCTGTTACAATTTCTATTTCCCCAGGAAATAAATAATACAAAATTATTGCTCCAATAGATTTAATGTTAAGAGATTTAAGTGATATATTGCATGTAAATAATTGGTTAATTTGTAAGGTACTTAAATTTCTAGAATTTATAGAATAGGTGCATTCTATTTTTAGAGCTCAATTTTGTTTACTCATATAATATACCAGAATTTTTAAACCTAATTTACTCAAAATTGTTTATATTCCGAAATGGGCCTTTTAATATGAGGCACTCTATATAGTAAAGTCCAAATTCTACTATGCAATCGATTATTATTACTTAAACAAACTTATTCAGCAGATCAAAATATATATCTTTTATAATTTTTAGCCAGATTGAAAAACATTTTATTTTTTTGATTTTTAATTTTTACATTTGACAAAAAGAGTAAAATTTGTTAAAAAAATATATTTAATAAAAATAAAATTAATAGCTAAATAATAAAATACTCTCTGATTTATATTTTGATATTCTCAATATATTTACTTAAGTGCTTATAACAATTATATAGTAAACTTTGGACTTTTCTATATAGCAACTACTTGCAATCACTAAAAAATTTCTTTAATCCAAAAATAAACTACTTCTAATTTTTTGTATACTTTTTGTCAAAAGAAACGTACTTATTTTCAAATATATACAGTAATAAAAAAGCAAGCTTATTAAAAAATATAGTTTAATATATAATTAAACCTATTGTGTAGGATAGTTAAAGATATCTACTTTTTTTAAAAAATACTAAATTTAAAATTATATAATCAAATATAGGGTGTTACATATTAAAACAGGTTCATATTATTTTACCAACAATCACTTCACCGATATAACATTTTATCGACAAATACTCACTAATAAGTTCATTTTACCAACAGTTTGTTTCACTGAAGCTCATTTCACCAACAAGTGTTTTTTCAAAAAGCACACTAAATTTAGCCCTAATTCTACCTAACCCCAACCCTAACCCTAATGACGATAACCAGAATTACTTTGTAATCTTCAATGAAATAAACTGTCAGTAAAATGAACTTGTTAGTGAATAATTATTAGTAAAATGTTATGTCAGTGAAGTAATTGTCAATTAATTGACTGCCACTCTATTAAAACAGCGTTTTATGCAATTTTTTGAAAATTAAGTTTTTATTAGATTTATATAACTTTTAACATGATCAATATTTTTTAATTATAAATGAAAGTTGATTTGAATAATAAAAAATCATGATAATTGTAAAAGAAAAATACATAAGGCCATGTAGGGACAACATATCACAAGATTACCTAATAGTCATCTATTATATTTAACTAATCAAAATTATGAAATTTGATTAATCCCAAATTAGTTTAAAAATCAAAACAAATGATTAAACTCAAAATAAATTATAAGTAAAAAAGGGCTGTTTTAATATGTAACATTCTATATGATTGGCTAATTTTTGTATAATAATTTTAAATACCAAATTTTTAATTATATATAAATATTAAACTCTAAAAACTTTTTAATTTTATAATAAAAATAAAATCTATTCTAACAAAATTGTAGTTTAAACTAAGAGCAACAAATATTCAAACCAGATTTTTTTTAAAATTATTTGTTTTTTTACTCTTTGATAGTCACGCTGATATTTTATTAAGACAGTATTGAATATTATATTAAAGCCTGGTAATACATTAATACCTAAATCTAAAATTTGATATTACATAGTTACTTCAAGAGCACCTATACAAGGCCTGTTGCACTACTTTATAGATAAAGCAAACTTAAACTTTAGCAGCCTATGTCAAAGAGTGATAGTAGATTTCTCTTCAAATCCCTCCTATCTAGCATCAATAGTAGGGATAAACTCAACTATACAAGAAAAACAAACAAGTAAAGAAAATAAAAAGAGATAAAAAAAGAGAGAAGTAATTACAAAACCTAAACAAAAAACCAATACTGACAAAATTAATAAAAACAAAAAATAAGAGAAACAAAAAAAAAGAGAAAAACAAAAACTACAAAGAGAAAAAGAGAAAGAAAAAGCACTAAGTACTACAAAGACCAGTGCTTAGAAATAAAATTATATAATACTGCACAAACTTATACTCATCAAAGTATTATATATATATAAAAAAAAACAACAAAGAAAAAAAGAAGCAAATCTATATCTAAAAGTAAGTTCTAGAAAGAAATAAATTTTTCTGATATTTTTTCCAAATTATTCTCATGTATCATTTATTGTTTATTTTGCAGTAGGGTTGTGGGCACAGGGCCATTGGGCATGCCCTCAGGCATGCCCTTGAGCCAAAAGGCGTGCCCTATCATGTGATTTTGTATGGTTACACAGCAATTATGATTGGCTATTACAGGCCACGTGATACTAATTTTTTTATGTTTCGTAGAAGTTATTATCCTGTCTCCAAAATTAGTTTTTTAGAAATAGGATTAATTAGCATGTAATGGCCATTTTAAATTTGATTATTATTTTTGATCATAATGCGGGGTATATTTTAAGAACGCCCTTGTAATGATGTGATCATATCATGGGAACAAGCAGGAGCTAATGCATTTATCGTTAGAGATTCAAACCTAATTTTATTGTTATTTTACATATTCACTATATATTCAATAACATGGCTCCTATTATTTATACTAGCATAATGATTATAATCGTTATTTTATAAATTCTATAACACAGCCCCTATTATTTACGCTAGCATAACGATTATAATAATTAATTATCAGCTACACTTATCCGGAAAATAAGATTTAAAAATACTATAGCACGCATTATAATTTATATTAGTTCGTGCAACTAATTTTTTATTTATTTTTTTAATCAAATTATGTATTTTTTTTTTAAAAAAAAAAATGTATAAAAGTTACTTCTTTTTCCTAAGTATAAAAATTGACTTATCAGTTCAATAAAAAAAAAATAAAAAAACAATTAAAACAATTGTTTACTTTCTTTGAAAAATTACGACCTGATTTCCTTGAATTTTACACAGATATTTCTGGCCCTTACATTATCATATTTAAATAATCTTCGAATTATTATATTTGCTTATAACCTAAATCACTTTTAATAAAACTAACACATAGATTATGTAACCACTATCAGGTTTCACGTTGCCACTTTCAACCCAAGGTCAACGCTAGCGTTGCTTTTATCGTACTGAAGAAAAAAAGGAAATAGAATAATGCAAAATGTCAATATTGTTTAATTGAATTAAGTGGCAAGCCTTTTCTACTTCATCAGCATGTGATTGGGCGTAGGGATTGGCCTATTACCAAAAAAGCAATTTATCTTCAAAAAGTTAAAGAAGAAAAGATTTCATCTCGTAAATGTATTTGTGATAATGATTATAATTCCCCTGCTGAACAAGATTCTGAAAGCACAAATCTGTTATCTACACGCCCCCACCAAAGTACTATGTTTGATTGGTGTGTTCGCCTTTTATCTCAAATACAATCAGAAAAACTCTACCAAAAGTTTTTAAAAGCTATTATTTACGAAAATATTCCCTTTAGTATTGTTGATAATCCTTATCTACAAGATTTTCTTCATGATTTAAACCTTTCTTATCTTCTTCCTTCGCGAGATATAATTAGTGGACGTCTTTTAACCACGATGTTCTCTGATCATTTTCAAGAAAAATTAAACACTCTACCTGCTCTAACGAATATCATGATATCTTTAGACGAGTGGACCGATAATTCTGGAAACTCTATTTATGGGTTTATGGTTCTTAAGGAGCAACAAGAAATCGTATTGGATATTCTTGACTTATCTGCAAATCATCACACAAGTGACTTTTTTAAAGAGAAAACAAAAGAAGTTTTATTAGCAAATAGTATCCAAACATCATCCACTATTGCCATTGTTACTAATAATGCCTCAAATATAGATAAAATAAGACAAATGTTACATGTAAGTATAATATTTTTTTTAATAACATTTAGAAATTTTTAAATAGTGTGGATATCGATTATCGGCTACAGAGCACTTGTTGAAAAATAAAAATTGGCATATATTCAGTTTAATCGTAAACATTTGTAAATGAATCGACGATATTCAACAAACAATTGATAGCTGATTGTTTGTTAAATGTTATCGATTCATTTACAAATACTTACGATACCAATAATTGATATCTACCCTATTTAAAAATTTCTAAATAATAAGTACTATAAATATTACTTATTTTAATTATTAAATTTAGGATGAATATCCTAATATAATCCCTATCTGTTGCTGCTTACACGTTTTTAATTTGATTGTTAAAGATATTGTTAGCTTTCCTACTATTGCTTCTGTTTGAAAAAAATCAAAAACTTGCTAACTTTTTTAATTCATCCCATATTTGGTGTCATGAGCTACAAAACTGGCAAAAGGAACAAAAAATCAAGTACTCCTTGGTAATGTTTTGCAAAACAAGGTGGTATTCACTTGCCAAAGTTTGCATAGGTGTGTCGGCATATGAACAGGGTTTTCAATATTGTTTGACATTAAGAGAAACCAATTGTCCCAAATATTCCGAAATTGATAATGCTACAATAAAAGGTCTTATTCGTGATAAATACTATTTTGCCACTAACAATATGTTGATAAAAGTAGTTAAGCCAGTGGTTGATACCATTGGGAGATTGGAATCAAATAATTCTATGCTTGCTGACGTTTTTAAAGAACTTACCTCTATCTACTGTCAATTAGCGCCACTTCAAGTTCCTATTGACAGTTTTCAAGAACATGCCTTGCCATTATTAACAAACGTGCAAGGGAATTTGATAGTGATATTTACTTCATCGCATTTTTTCTTTCTCCAACTCATAAAAAACTGCCCATGTCTAAAAAAATAAATGAAGATAAAATTATTCGTTCTTCACTAGAATTGGCCAAAGCATGAAATTTTAGTAAAAGAGATACGAATCTTTTATTTAAAGATCTTATTAGTTACAAAAATAATAATCCTCCATTTGATAAAATTTCTTTTGATTCATCAAAAACTTTACAGTCCTTCTGGGTTGAATTTACTGGAAATGCACCTTTATTGCATCAATTTGCAATGAAGGTTTTTGCTATTATCTTTCACAGTACTACCTGTAAATGGCTTTTTTCATCACTTGGTCTAACCTTGGATCAAAATCACACCAGATAATCTTTCTATTCTTGGGCTGCTTAAAAATGAGCTCAAAAAAAAGGTACCTACCAAAACCAATCAGCGCAAAACTATTTCTGAATCTTCAATTGATGCCGATAGAAACTTGGGTATCTTTTTTGACAAGAAAAATGAAATGGTAGAAGATTTAGAGGAAGAACTAGAAGAAATAATCGAAGAAAATAATGAATATTTTATGGAGGAACTTTTTGATTTCAAAATGTTCAAAAGAGAATAAAAGGCATTAGAAAACTTATCTCAGGTTAATGTAGAACAAGGTCCATCTCATGAAGAGGATTGGTCCGTTGATGACATTTTTCTTGAAAATCTATAAATTTGTAACTAGAAAATTTGAATAATTTCTATTAAATTAAAATATATTATATTAGTTAAATAAAAGAAAATTAAAATCACAACATAAAGATAAAAGCCAGGTCTCACCTATAACATTTAAAAAAAAAATTTCACAATGTATATATGTACTTATGCACATGTGCATTACCTGTTATAATACAATAATATTAAACTAGTACGCTTATGCTGACGCACATAAATTATTTACTTTTTTTTTTAACAAAAGCCGAACTTGGGTTTTGTTGAAAAAAAAGTATTGAAAATACCTTATGGAGGATGTTAGTTAGCTATACAGAATTGCATTGGGCTATATAAAATGTTAGACCCATACTAAATAGCTACTGTCATAGTAAATGAGAATATATACTAATATGCAATTTCCGTCTACTGTGCATATATAAAGATCATATGTGATTTATTTATAGGGGCATGCTCTAGGCACAATAAGAAGGGCATGACTCAGTTCGTAGCATGCCCTTCTGGGCATGCCCAAAAATTTTATCATACCCGCAACCCTATTTTGCAAGAATCAAACTCGCTTATAATCTAGTTCCAATTCAGTAGATGCATTCCCAAATTGGATAGAGTAAATATTGCTAATCTTTTGGAGATAAACTAGATTTCCTACTTTTTTGGCAAAAATTTTAGAAGAAATAATGAAGGCACCAAAAGTTGTAGAAAAGTAGATTTTATGCTTTGAATAATAATATACTTGACCAAAAATAAGCTTTTGTTTACACTTTCATCTCTTTTGATAAAAAACTTCAGAATTGTAGCCCAACTATATCTTCTATAGTAATAAAGTCTTTTATTTGGAGAGTCAAACTCAGAAAGAAAAATTTTTTTGGCTCTATTTTAGCTTTTTCACATCCAATCTAAAACTCTTTATCCAAGTTGTTTTTAAATAAATCCTTAAATATCTAACTCCAAAGTTTTCATAGATTGGGGTTTTTGTAAAATTTGGTACAAGGGATTATCAGAAAGAGTTCTAGTAAGTTGTTGTGTATTTTTTTAATTATTTGTTTTTAAGTTATAAGAATTTTTATATTTTATATATAATAAGTGAATGTTTAGCTGTTCTATATTGTAGTACAGTATAACTCTACAATAGTCATATTCACATTAGTTAAAATCTTGCCATAGTTAGGGTGCAAACATTTATTATCTAATATTCATTTACTATAGAGGCATATCTCCCCACCCCAGGTATTATTTTTATCATATTTAATTGGCTAAAATTTTTATATAAGGTAAGATTTGGCTTGACCCCTTACTTCCTAAAATATTATCTAATAAATATTAGCGCCCTTACTTTAATTCTTTTATTTAACTATATATACTATATATAAATTCTTGTTTGCTTTAGTTACAATCTCACAATAGGCATATAGAATATCTGATTTTAATCTGTAACTATTGCAGGGATATATAAATTTAAAAATTCTTAATAAAGTTTATAGAGTACTTTTTGTTAAAAAGCTTTATCCTATTATTTTTATACTTCTCAAAAAGTGTTCTGGAAATATAGTAGAAAAAATTTATACAATATTGGTACAGAAATAATTAACAAAATTTAATATTAGACTATTTGAAATTACAATTTTATTTAATGTTTCTTTTTCCAGCTTTAAGAGTTTTCTTCTAAATTAAACATGCAAATCAGAACATTTGTTGCATCTTAAAATTCCAATAAGTTACATATTTATAAGTCAACCAATAATAATACAATTTTGCAATTTTGTTAATTCGACCTCTCTTTTTACCATACTTAAGCTTTGAAGAAAATATTAAACAAAATTATAAATTCAAATAGCCTTATATATAAATTATTAAATAAAGTCAAATTAGTAATTAATTAATTACTAAAAAAATCAAATATTAAAGAACTTAAATATATTTAATATTTTAAAGAAATAAAATTTTTATTAATTATCAATAAAGATTTATATAACTATAATAAAAAAATTTATTCAATTTTAAATTATTAATTATTTATAAAAAAAAATTCAAACAAAAAGTAAATACTGTAAAATCTTGAAATAGTAAGCATAGGTATTATTTTAAAGTTTGGTCTAAATTAAGCTTATTTTAGACCAAATTTTGGAATTTCACCTCTGTGCATAATTGCAAGACTTTATAGTATACAGTTAAGCCTTTCTAAGTATATGCTATTAGAACTGAGCATGAGTATGCATTTATAAAAAGTGTGCATTTTATAGAGAATATATTTAAAAATTGTATAGCCAATTAGAAAAAAGAACTAATGCATATAATTAATATGTTCAGAAATGCCAAAACTAGGTAATATTTGTATTACCTATAGTTTTGTTGTTGAATAAAAAAGAAAAAGTTATTAAAAATTGAATTGTTACTATTTTTTAAATACTATCTGTAAAATTGATTGTGCCATTATTGATTACCTTATTTATTGAACAATTGAACTACATAATTATTGTTACAGTTCATAATTTAAAATAAAATCTATATTTTTTTCTACTTAACTTGCTAGCCTTCTAAAACCCACTAATACTTGTTTATTATAATTTTTTTAAAACTAACCCTAACTTTAAACCCCTCATGCTAAAAATGCACACCAAAAAATTGTTTTCGAGATTTTATACTATAATTTTATTTTAATCTGGATTTAATTATAACTGCTACAATTATTAATTTTTAATTTCTAACTACCTTTAGCTACTGTTAGAATTTAATTGGTCTAATCAGAGCAAAAAATAAAATTACTTGTGATCTCAAAGACCTGAGAAACTATTTAATCATGTGATATCATAAACGAAGTTCACAGAAAAATCTTAAAATCACTATTTTAATCATGTGATCTAGTATTTTAATTGGTCAAATATTTATATAGATCACATGCCTGTATTTATCGATATGCATATATTAGTCCAGAACTACAAAATCTATATATATGCAGAGTATGTAGGATGTGTATTTATCGTTAAGTTCCAAGCTTGGCCAGGCTAAGATATGCATTTAAAAAGAGTATGCACTTAAGAAGAATGCATTTAGAGAGGTCTGACTATATTTTTTATATACTTTTTTTTATATATAAAAATTATATATAAAACTAATTATACTATTTTTATTATACAGTGCATGATAGCAAAAACCATTCAATTTTTTATATAAAGCACCAAATTTACAGTTATTTAATTGATTTTGATTAGCTAATTATATATAAAAAATTTATTTGGTTAAAAAACATATAAATTCTTTTTTTTTATATAGTGAATGCCAAATTTTCAAATACATACAAACTTTAAACTCTTATAACTTTTTAAAGTTATAATAAATAAAAAATCTGGTCTAACAGAATTGTAGCTTAGACAAATAATATCAAATCTGTAAGGCTAGATTTTTATTAAAATTATTTGTTCTTAAATTATAACAATTTTTATATTTTATATATAAAAATCAAATGGTTTTTGCTGTCCTGCACTATGGAATAAATAAATCAAGTATTACAAAATATTATAAATAATTATAAACCAATTTATTATTTTAAAAAGCTATACTATACTAAACAAGAAAACTTATAAGTAGTGTTCAGACCCAGGTGATACTCACCCAGGTTACCTGTAGGTAGGCAGGTGACCCAGGTAGAATTATAGCCCACCTGAGTAGTCAACCCTCGGGTCACCTGTGGGTTACCTACATGGGTGACTAGGGTGTGAAATAGCATAACAAATACAAACATAGTGAAGATCACATAATAATTTTTACTAATCAAGATTTTTCTGATAATCTGCATGATCTGCAACCTATTTCTGACTGCTAATAATCACTCGTTACGATCATTATCATTATCAATATAAAATTTAAACTAAAATAACTTTTGAACTATTAAAGATATACGAGTAAAAATACCTTTGTTAGATTCCACTTAATGTTCTCTTTAAGGTAATAGAGCTCTTTTTTTTATTGTCATAAAACTAATCGTGTTTTAGTAATCAGTTTTTGCTTTAACTTATATGAAAAATAAAAAAAGGGCTCTATTGCTTTAAAGAGAATGTTAAAATGAATCTAATAAATATAATTTCGCATGTATCTCATGAATAGTTCAGGAGTTATTTCAATTTAAAATTTTATATGTTTTTGTTATTAAACAGAATGATCGACAAAAAATCTTTATTAGTAAAATTTAATATATGATCTTCACTATGTTTGTAGATCATATAACATTTCACACCCTAATGGGTGACCCATATGAGTTGGTTATAAACTATATATAATATTTCTTAGGATAGTGACTACTTACGCATTATGGCTATGACATATAAGTCATACTAACCTGAGATTATATTGCTATTAGGTAGGTGCTGTAAGTAAGATAGTATACCGTGAGCAATAATCAAAACTATTACAGCTTATGTATAACTACTTTCAAATAAATTAAAATAGGTTAGACTACATGTATAAACCATATACCGTGTTTAAAAAATATGTTCGCTCATCAGAATATCTCAGCTTTTAGAAGTCTAGGGTCTCATTTTTTATCAGAAGTTTCGCCTTTTACCAGGGGCTTCACCTTTCACCAAGGGTTTTGCCTTTTACCAGGATTTCATGGTTTCATGTTTGGGTTTCGTTTTTCATTATTTACAAAAATAGTTTCATCTAACAATTGTAACGGTAAATAAGTATTTATGAATAACCGTAAGTATTTACAAACTATGATTTTCTATTTTTCAATTCCACCTCATCTTTATACTCACCACCAAATTTAGGTGAATAAATGATTATATAATAGTAAGTATATAAGTATTTATGAATAAATACCTTATAATTTATTTGCTGATTTTAATTACACTGATTAACAAATTGTCTTTACACTCACAGATTAAATTAGAGTGAATAAAATGATTTAAAGGAATTGGGTAATGATAGATATAAAGATTTATAACATTAAATCTATCTTTTATATAATAATAAAAACAATATTGCTTTGATGAGAAATAAGTCAAGATTATAAGAATCTGTATGCACAAAATTTGTTTATTGCTAAATATGTACTCGTCAAGGTCGTAAACTATTCTAGAAGTCTATAACGTCTGCTTTTTTCAAAGAAATAAAATAACATGATAAAATTAATCTATCAAAATTATGCTTTTATATATTGAACATGCCGAAATCAAAAACTTATCGAATTCAGCCAAATTATTATCAGTTAGATTTTTATCTGTTGTCACAGAATTTATGAGAACAGTTGTAATGGGATTCTATATTATCAGGCAAGTTTGTAAATGTCAGGATTAGCTGTGATAAATCCACATTATACAGTTATACAAATGCATACTAATAAAATAACAAATTTATATGGCACGCTTATGCAGTTAACATATGGCATATGGTATTTATACTACTTATAGCACTTATATGGCATGCGGCACTTCTACTTATATGGCCAATGTGCTGTATCAACGTAATATTTTGCTGAGGTAGCTACCTCCAAAATTTATAAATTTCTGTATCACTACTAAATACTAGATAGTAGAAAAAATTCCACCACAGGTTACCCGAGTAATAAAAAATTTTTATAGTTGAAAAAGTAAAAATTGCATAAAATGTGTGTGTGTTTTTTTTTTTTATTTTTTTTTAATTTTTTTTTTATAATTAGACAATAAAATGTTTTTATTACTTGGGTAACCCATGTTACCACCCACAAGTGACCTGTGGTAGAATTTTTCTACTACCACCTAAGTCACTTGGGTGACCCAGTTTGGGATTTTTATAATGGGTCTGAACACTAATTATAAGTATATTAATATATTAGAACTATATTAAACCAACTCAAAAAAAAATAAAAAATACTTAGTACATAAACAATATAATGCTTATTTATAAAAATATAATTATATAAATAATATAATAAACATTAAATTCAGAGTTGTTATATTTACTAGATTTGTTCTATTGGCTTCTAATTTTATTTACTTTTTTTGTTTTTCTATTGTAAATTTTCAGTATTAAATTTTACTAATTACTGTAAATATAAAAATATTTTAAATTTATTACTTTACTAATTGTCTAACAATATATGATATATTTAAATAATTGCAAATTATTAATAAAAAAATTTTTTTATATAAAACAAAAAAAACAAGCTTTCTCTATTGTTTTATTTGCAAACACTAATTAAATTATATATTACAGTATTGTTCTATTTTTAGAAATCTGTATACTGTATACTATAACTAAGATTTAGGGGGCATCTATAAATAATATTATACAAGAGGGTTGGATGAACGATAACGTTTTTCTATATTAGTAGAGGGTCAAAAAATATTACGTAATTTTTTTAGAAAAAATTGTCTAAAAATGAACTAGTAGTCCAAATTTAATGATTTTGGTACCATTTGATTCGTCTCAGTGAGAGGAGTTTGAATGGTACCAATTTCATTTCATTTGGATTACTGGATCAAAAGTTATTGCCAAATACTATTGGTTATATTTTTTCTTATAAAATTACTATATACTAAGAGTTTTTTGTGAATATCTTTCGATCCAGTAATCCAAAAAACATGGTTTTGGTATCATTGGATTCATCTCACTAAGATGAATCTAATGGCATCTAAATCATCTAAATCAGATTACTGTATCACAATATATTCAAGTTTTTGTAAAATTTTATATGTAAACATATGGATTTTGAAAATTTTTTTTATATAGTAGAGGGGGGTCAAACACAACTATAAGGGGTACATAACATTATTTATGGATGCCCTCTTAGCTATAACAAAAAATACTCAAATATATTAATGAATATGATTTTATAATTAGCTAAAATTATATTTTACTTAATTTAGATTTTGTGTATCTCAATATAAAAACAATATAATTAAATCTAATATTTAATATTTAAAATTAGCAAAATTATATTTGCTAAATTTAGAATCTAATATTCAAAATTATAATTTGCTAATCTAATAACTAAAATTATATCTGTTTAGACTTAATATTATTAAAGCAATTTTTTAACTTGCTCTCTCATATAAACATAATCCAACAAAAATATAAAAATTTAATTGACTATATTTTATTATGAATTAATGTAAATGTACTCTATGGGTACATTAAATTTTTTGTACCCTTTATTTTGATCATACAATATTACAAAACCCGTAATACTGATATAGGTTAGGGTTAGGGTGAGAACTATATTAGGGTTAGGGTTTGGGTTTGGCTATTGTTTAGTAAAATCGCTCAAGGAAAACTTTTATTAATGCACAAAAGGTGGTTTAGTATGCAATTTCTTGTGAAATAAGCGCTTTTTGTCAAAATGAACATTTGTTTTGAATTTTTCTGATCATGTAACATTACACCTGATCTTAAATTTTATGGCAATCTTATAGCCACATGATGGGGTACATGTACTTTAGGGCAGTGTTGTCACTTGGACGTGTCTATACTATGTTTTTTGTCCAACGTCCAAGATTGTCCAAAATCGTCCAAGCCTATGTCCTATGTTTAACTAATCAATAAAGATTTAAAAAATATTAAATTATATATTTTTTTAGGTGCTGGACTCATAGATAAAAAAATTAAAATAGATTATCTTAATAAAATTTTAAGTAATTTTAATTTGAAAAAATGTCCAAAATGTCCAAAAAACGTCCAAGTGACAATACTGCCTTAGGGTACATATAAATAAACTCTTTTATTATTTATAAAATTTTTTGTAAAAATACTTAAATTTTTATTTTAATTGCTTTAATATTTCTTTTAATATAAGCAAAAAACTATAGTTTAAAAATTTATATTTTTTAAACAATATTTTTAAAATTATTTTTTAATCATATTAGATATTATTAGAATTATAACTTTAATAATAGAATCTTATAATAATTAAGATATTATTATAAATATAAAACCAATATTAATTTGAGTAATTATAATAGTAATTATTGTAGTAGTAATAAGAATAATATTGTTATTAAAAGGGTGTGGCGATTTAGAGAAGTTGGTAAGTTGTCACCCCCAAGTGGAAGGTCTAGGGTTCAAATCCCACTGACGACACTTTGAAAAAATAGATCTGTATTCCAGTAACTGTTTCCTGTCGATCGGTTGGGTATATTACCTGTAGTCCTTGGTTACCATCTCGAATGGGAGCTTTCGGGCGAAGTGTTGCATAACACAGACAAATCAAAGGAACCGGGGAAACAGAAATCCATTTGGCAAGACCCGAGTAAGGAGGTAGCAAAGATCTTCAACAGTGCTACCAAAACTGGAATACTGGGCCAGAGCTGAAGTACCAGACGGCGACCTTAGGGACAAGGTCTACCAACCTGGCTGCCGGATCGGGTACTGGAGGAAAAGGACCTATGCTATAGAAGTAGGTACCAGGAGGAGAAAAACCATAGTGGCACCTAATGCCGGGTAGATCAACCCTTCCGGGCCAACTGGATTGGAAGTTGGGAAAGGACTGGTAGGAAAGTGATAGTGGGTACCAGGGTTGGAGCGAACCTTATAAAGGCAGAAGTAGGTAATTGTAGCGGTTGGGTATACTCCGACCGCAAGTTGTTCGCCTCGGTGAATGCATAAGTTACCAAAGTGTAGATATTACCTGGGTTGGACAGGGACTGCTCTACCAAGTTTTCTGCCAAGGATACAGAATTAAAATGGGTCCTAAAGACAACAAATAAGCATCCGGACCTGGCTGACTGACTGCTTATGTAACGGGCTTGTTCCAGTGATACAAGATAGGTTGGCAGGAGGAGCAGAGATCAGTGGGTTTAAATAGGCAATCCTCTAGTCTGGTTGCAGGTATGGCAGCTAGTGTGGAACCCGCGGGGTAACCTTCAGGCGGACTACTTAAATTAGACGACCAAAAGTTGTACATGTGGCTAGTTGTATCCTCATCAATGTAACAAATGCAGGTGGCCCTTAGTGGGACACTGACCCAAATATCTTGAATAAAAAATTCCCCAGTCCCAAGGTGGACACTTTGAAAAAAAAATATATTGTTATTAAAAATTTTATTTTATTATAATTTTATATTTGCCAGTTATATATTATTATTTATCTTAAGATCTGGTATATATTATACTTATCTGATTATTTACCATATTTTTTATTTGCTTTATTAATAATCCTTTTTTATCTATATTTACAACTACTTAATATAGTAATAACCCTAATAATAATATTTTTAAGTTCATATATTTTGATTTTTTGACCCTTTAAATCATTTATTAATATTATACAGTGGCCTACCATATTATTATGGACACTTTTTAAAAATTTATAAGTCGGGTTTGGGTAAGTAAACATAGCACGAAATTTATATCACGTGCTAAGCAAATCTCAAAATATAATATATTAAATTTTCGTGTAATTTTATTAGGTTGCATGGAAGTTATGCAAAAAAAACCATAAACATGGTTTTTTTCATTTGACCGAAAATCAAAATTCGAATTTTTTTTTTTTTTTTTAAATTTTTTTTTTTTTACAAAAACAAAAAACTAATTATGGTTTAATGCTTTATAGGTCCCCCTCCTGCATTAATACAAGCAACAACCCGATCGGGCATGCTTGTAATAAGCCTATGATAGTACTCAGGTGGTACGTCAATCCATGCCTTTTTGACAAGGGCATCCAGCTCTTTCAGATTACCCGGATTTGGCTTGCGGCGCAGAGACCTTTTAACCATGGACCACATGTTTTCTATTGGGTTAAGGTCGGGGCTCTGAGGGGGCCAATCCATCCATCTAATTCGATTTTTTGCCATAAATGCTTTTGCAACGTCTGCAGTATGAGGTCTGGCATTGTCTTGCTGAAAGATGGGACGACCACGATCATTACTTGATGGAAATTTTTTTAAGCCAGGAAGAACATGCCTACAGAGAATTTTAACGTAAGAATCACCAGTAACTGAGGATTTAAGTGCAACAATAGGCCCAAGCCCATACCAGGAGAAGCAGCCCCAATACATACGACCTTTGCTACGACCTACGGTTCCACTTAAGCAATCCAAATCCCATTTTTCATGAGACTCACGCCAAACAAGACCACGAAAGCCCTGAAAGAGACGACACATGGTTTCGTCTGACCACAATACACGTTTGAAGTGCCGGACAGTCCAATTTTTATGTGCATGAGCCCAGTCAAGCCTTTTTTGTCTGTTTTCTTCAGAAATCAACGGTTTCTGAGTGGCAACACATGATTTCAATTTTTCACCATGCAAAGCACGACGCACGGTACTTCTAGAAATTTTTTTTTGCTTATTTTGGTGGTTAAAAAGGTTAGTAATTTGGGTAAGATTGAGACGTCGATTGCCATCAGTTACTAAGTTTTTTAGGTTTTCACGGTCAGTAAGTGAAAGAAGCCTAGGACGTCCAGGTCTTTTTTTTTTTTTTTTTTTGCCTCTGCTCCTACTTGACGATACTCTTGAATAATATTTTGTACAGCGGATTTGCTGCACCCGACAGCTACTGCGATAGTACGAACCGAATCACCTCGTTGGTGGCCATAAATTATTGCGCCCCTTTGATCTTCTGTTAAGTCTTTACGTCTTCCCATTGTTTTGTGAGAAAAAAAAAGGATACGTATTATTTATACCGATTTGTCATACAAATCTAGCCTTTTTTATACGGCACAATATTGGCACGATGTCATACTACATATGGGCGAAATTTTAAGTTAATCCAAACCGAGTACGATCTTCAGTGAATTTTTTAGTAAAAGCAAAAAAATCCGGAAAAATCTTAAAATCGATTTTCGGTCAAATCCAAAAATGGAAGTTCATCGAACTTCCTGCATAACTTCCGCATGATCTAATGAAATCGTGTGAAATTTTAGTATATTGCGCCTTTAGAACTGCTTAAACCGTAATATAAATTTTGCACAATGTTTACTTACTTGAACCCGACTTATAAATTTTTAAAAAGTGTCCATAATAATATGGTAGGCCACTGTATAAGGACCTTTGCATTTCTTATATAGACCATAACTGAATTTTGGCCAATTTTAATCTAATTTACTAAAAATAACAAAACTATATTTACTTAAATAACTTTTGATCTAGTGATCAGAATTGAATAAACTTTTTTTGTTAGATGTGCTTCACTGAGAGCTTATTTTAAAAAAGTTATTAAAATTGAACTACTAGATGCCAAAATTATACATGCTACCAAAATTGATTTTTGAAAAAAACCTATTTTGGGTTTTCAAAAATAAATTAAAATTTTTTATAAGGAAAGCAAATAAAATTTATATATTTATGTTCTTTATTATTTATTTATACAAAAAAAGCATCAAAAAATTTTAATTTCAGATACCAAAATTTAAAATAATTTTGTCACTATATATAGCTAAGATAATTGTGAAAAACTGGTATTTTTCTTTAAAATTTTTGGATTTTTGCTAAATATATAAAGTATAACCCCTGTACTAAATGTCCAAGATTCTATTATATAATATTAATTTATTTTTTTTTAATACTAAGATTTTAAAAATAATTAATATGAATATTAAATTTTTTATATTAAATCTATATTTTGGAACTTTAAATATTAAATTTTTTAAATCTAATATAACAAAATATTTATTCTACTTCGAAAAAATTTTGTATAAAAAGAAAGTATAATCTTTTTTATAGTATTATTATATTTTTAGCTATTATTTTAATTTATTAAAAGTTAAAACCAAATAACTTAATATATATTATATATTAAACAAAAAATATTTATTTGAATTTAGTAAAAAAAAATAAGTTTTAAAATTAATATTTAAAATAATAAATTAGATGAATTTAAAAATTTTTTTATATTTATTCAAAAAATTTAAACCTATATAAAACTTGTAATTTATTAAAAATATTATATAAAATACCTATTATTGATAATTATTTTATTTCTATTAATATTTGTTGAAAAATGAAATCAAAAATAGATATTAAAATTAAATTTATAGCTAAAAATTATTCTTTTTCTATTTCTATATATTGGGATATAGATGCTTTTGTAATATTTGCAAAACAAGCTAGTATTAAATATATACAAATTATTTTAATTTCAAAAGCTAATAATTAGGTACATATATCTAATATTTATAGTGCTAGTAAATATAATAATAACATTTTTATTATACTTTTTTAACTATGAATATAATTGAACACCTTTATACTAAATTTATAGATTTAATAGATAAAATTTAAAGTATTAAATTTTTAATAGTAATTTAAAATAGATATAATAAATTTAATAACGCAATCTATATTATGTATAATTGAACTTCTTGCTAGTCTACTTTTTATTTTATTAAAAATTATTTATTTCTATAATAATTTGATAAATATATCTGGTGATTAGCTAATTAGACTGCAAATTATTTTTATATATTTATATATTACTTATAAAAGATAAAAATGTTTTTACAAATTTTTTAAGTGCTATTAATATTTTTTTATAATATTTTTTGTAAGCAAAAAAAAACTTAAGTTAATTATGATATTGTAATATATGCTATTATTGTACCTGACAAATATATAGTTTAATAACCAAACATGGTCTTAACAGAAAGCAAAGTAAGAAAATTCAATAAATCAAGAACAAAACAGCCAGATTTTGTTGTTTTAGTTAATAACTATCAGTTACAAATATCAAAATCAATCATTGTTGAAAAGGTAACTAGATTAGCTAAGAAAAATAATATATACAAAATTGTTTTGGCTTAATTAAAAGAGCATTTCTATTTGTACACAGGGTATTGAACACTGTACCACACAAATCATATAGAAAAATGCAGTATATAAATCATTTTTTGTACAACAAACATAAAGAAAAAACAAAAATTAATTTTATCTTAAAAATTCGCTTAAGAAATAATCTATGAGCTTTAAAAAAAAAATTCCTTATAAAATTTTGGTATAAACTATGCCCCCAGCCCTATCCTAGTTCTTATTCTAACTCTAATATTAATTAAATTATTTTTTATTTTAATAAAAAATCTTTTAATTTATAAAAATTATTATACCTATGTTCAAATACCCTTTGTACAATTAGTTATTTTCTAATTAAAATATTAAATTGGAGTTTTTATAAAAGACTATATTAATTTAGCAATTTTTCAAGAAGTAGACAACAAGATATTGGAATTTCAATGTAATATATAAAATAGAATTATAAATAAATATATCATAGCTATTTTTTTAGAAACTAATATTTGTATCTGGTTACTTTTATTAACAAATATACTAATGTTCAAAAATAACAATTCTATCTATTTTTAGACTTTAATCTGCAACCTGTTTTGTAAAAACAAAAAAAAACTAAAAAAAATAACAAAAAAAATAATAATAAGTAAAAACTTATCAAATGAATATTTAAATTCAATCTTTAATAAACCTATTAGCTCTAGGGTTTGCAACTCTAATAGCTTATATAAAGATTAAACAAAATAAAAAAACTTATCAAATAAATATTAGGGCTGTTAATTGGTCTGGTCCAAACTGATAGTCCTTCAGTCTGTTCAGAGACTGGCCTGGTCTGGTTCTTTTTAGAACAGACTGAAAAAACCATCAGTCCTAATAGTAAATATCAAATAAACTAAACATTATTATGATAATATGCATTTAAAACAACTATAAAATATTGTTTTTAGTTAAAATTCAATTACAAACTCCTTAGTTTGTTAAACAATATTAAACTATGTTTAATGTATAATGAGAACATTCTGTTGTTAACATTAATAAAATAGAGAAATTTATTAATGATAGCAATGGTGTGATCAGTTGATTTACAATTTGTATTGTAATTGTGCAAAATAATGCCTATGGCATTATTTTGGAACATGAGTTTGAAACAAGCCAATAATTAATTTTGCTGAGAATTTTTAATAATAAAAATTATAATTTGCATTTGACTAATTAACTATTAGCTTGCCTCAAACTCATGTTACAAACAACACCTAAAAGCAAATACAAGATTATCTGGCTATTATGTCTATTAGTATTCCAAGTGAACAACTATTTAGTTTAGCTAGATTAACAGTTACTAAATCACGAACTTCTCTTGATAATGAAACTGTTTTGTATTTAAAATCTTGGTTTACTAAAGGCTTATTATTCTAAATTTTAATTTTATAAAAAATTTTTTTCCTGCTAGCAGGTTTTTTTCATAATTTTATTGTGCTTATAAAATACATATAAAACTTTTATATATAATATTTACCGATTAAAATTTTTTTTAATTTTAACTTGGAAATAACCCGATATTAGTAGTATACTTTATTTTTTATATGTTGTATTATTAAATATATAGGTTTATAAATTTTTAAGTATTTAACAGGCATATAAGGGGCATGCCATTTATTATATAATTTTTAGCATGAATACATAGTTAGAGGTAGTAATCAAGTCTATATATTGTATTAGTTAATTAGAATTAGATAAAGTGATTACGCCATACATGGATAGGGTGGCTACTAAATAAAAAATATCACATGATAAATGGCATGCCCCTAAATGCTAACAATATTATATTAATAAGTATTTTTTCTATGCAAGTAACATCTAATCATTTGTTAATTAACTTTAATATTTTTATATATTAAGACAATTCTTGTCTTAAATCAGTACAAGATTGAACATCTGGCATGCCCAATTATGATTATGTTATTCAATCAAATTATTGAATGTTAAGTAGTTAAAAGTGACAAAATATATTTTAAATGATTTTTACTATAATGTTCATATTTTATGAAGTTAATCAAATAAGATTATTAGGTGTAGTGATATAGAGAAGCTGTCTGGTTGTCACTCTCAAGCGATAGGTCTAGAGTTCAAATTCTACTAGAGACAAATTGGAAAATAGGCCTGTGTTATGGTAATATTTGTTAATCAATCGGTCAGGTATATTATTTGTAACCTTGGTACCACATCTTGAATAGGAGCATCAGCACAGTTGTGTAAGTTACATAGTCAAATTCAAGAAACCAGAACAATTGAAACCCGTTTGGCAAGTCCCAAGCAGTGAAGTAAGGAAGTTTCTCTTATGGTACTACAGAAGCTTTTCAAACCAGAGACCAAGAACTGAATGGAATATACTCTATAGCAAAAGGGGACACCAACCTGGCTACTGGAGTCATACCGGAGAAGAAAAACCTATGTTTTAAAAGTGGGTACCAAAGAAAGGGAGTCCATCGGCACATAAAGCCAGGCAAACTAATCCTTCTGGGCTAACTGGTTTGGTAGTTTGGGAGGGCTCAGTATAAAGTCAGGGTGTCGGATGTGGGTACTGGGGATCAGAATGAATCTTACAAGGGCAAATGAAACTGACCGGCAATAGGAAGTAGAAGCATGGAGGCATGTATGTTTTAAAACCAGTGTTTGAAATTCAATTTTTAAATTAGTTGCAGGCTGCAACTAAATAAAAAAAAATAGTTGCGGATCATAAGAATTTATAAAAATTTAGTTGCGCGTATAAGCATTTAATCAAAATTTATAAGTAAATTTGCAAATTTATATGTGGAATTTGCACAAGCACTTCAAATTTTTGTTGCGAAAATTTAAAATTTGTTGCAGTCCACAGACTCTGCAACCCAATTTCAGACACTGATCAAAACCCAATAGAGCTCTGGGTGCATCCATATAGGAGTCTTAGAACGTTAAGAGGATCTGGAACCACCAATATGGGTATAGCTGCATATAGTAGTACAAAAGTTAGGTTGGCTGAGCCTCATGATGCCATCCAACTATAATTGGTACTGGAAGCTTTGCCAAAACATGTCTGGATACCTCACTTCCATAGCAGAGAGTATAGTCATTTGTATATTTCTGAATTTAGAATGTTAAATTCTGGGTTCCCAAGTCGCAGAAAAATTGGCTAGTTGTGGCAGCATGCAGGCTTAAAATACTTACTCAATGTGGAGAGGCAGCTGCATGGCTTGAGATACGAACTCAGCTATAAATTTTCAATTTCTAGGTGTTCTATACAAATATAGTACACAAACTATAATATTTTAAAATTTGCTAAAGAACAAAAAGAAATTATAAATGTAATAATATTATTAGTTTATTAAATATGATTTTATAAATAAAATAATAAGTATTATATAAATGCTTTTAAAAATATATTTTAGATTTTAATATTCTTATTGTTTACTAAATTTAAAGAATAAATGCATATCTCGCACCCTGCGATGTGCTTATATATCGCACCCTAATTTGATTGGCTAAATTTGTAGATCGTTATTTTTAAAAAAATAAATTATTGTGAAAATTTTTAGGTTAGGGTTAGTATAGTAGGTTTACTAGAAAATTCTTAAATTTTTTTGCGCCTATATGCAAAATTTTGTGCTGAACAAGTTTACTTAGTCGAAGTAAAAAGGATATCTTAATAAAATTTAAAGATATTGCAATTTTTCATTTTTTTAACTTGTTTTTTGATGATTTCTCTAAATTTTATTAAGAACTCTTTCCAGTTCGACTAAGTAAACTTGTTCAGCACTAAATTTTGCATATAGGCGCAAAAAATTTTAAGACTTTTCTTAAAATTTCATAGACTAATTCTTAATTTAAAAAATTTTATCAAAAATTGTTTTTTTTATAAAAAAATAATGATCTGCAAATTTAGCCAATCAAATTAGGGTGCGATATACAAGCACATCACATGGGTGCGAAGCATATTTAACTTCAAATTTAAAATAATTATTTTACTCTTAATAAATTTATAAGAAATCTAGTTTATTTATTAGATTATAATTAGGATATTTTTAAATTTATTAGATTACTTATTAGACCATTTTTAAATTCAATCATATGTTTTGCATCAGGATTTATGGACAAATCACGAGGTAGTGCAAGATCATGTGATTCAATTGCAATATAATTTCAGTAATGATCACTCTTGATATTGATAATATAAACAAACAAAATTCAGCATAAAATGACTCAACTTTGGAGTAATATATGAATATGAAAATTTTTTATTAGGTGATGCCAAACATATGATAGCCAGTGTATTATTTATCAGTTTTTTTATTTAATTCTTATATATAATAGTATAGGTAATATAGATGTGTACAAAATTTTATTACTTTAATATTTAAACAAACCATATCTATATATAAGTCTAATTAGCATCCTATTGTGTCAACTGTAATTTTTTACTACTATAGTATTATTAGTAGGGATGGTAAAGTTAGGCCTTGATCCTAGGACTTGTAAGTCCTACTACATGGACCTAAGGACCAGGTCTTCATATAAAAAGTCCTAGAACTTATATCCAACTTCTTGAACTCAGTTCTGATACCTTCTCACCAGATAAAATTCTTTGTTTTATTGTAAACACTGATTGGTTACAAAGCATCTTTATTATGTAGCATAGCATTATAACTTGTATTAATTTTATTAACACAGCATAATATTGCAAAATTAGACTATATGTTGCAATATTAGTAGTATTCTTATTCTAATTATGATCTTTTAGAGATTTGATTAGTTGAATTTAAAATTTTGCATTTACTAATACTGTATATATTACCATGTTTATTTGCAATAAATATTATTGAAATAGCAAATTTGTGCAACAGATAGAGTAGCATGTTAAGAAAGTATGTCTAAGCTAATTCACAGAATATATAGATATAATATGTTTGTCAATAGTTTAAATTGAATTGAACATATTTACTATTTTATTACTAATATATTTTAAGTTCTAATATATTTTATATTAGGACCTATTGCGGACCTATGAACATAGGCCCTAAAATTTGGCCTATCTTTAAAGACCAGGTCCCAAAACCAGTACCTAGAGTCCCGGACTTAAGGATTTGTCATTCCTAATTATTAGGGTAGCTGTGCGACGCTCAGTCACACTAAAGCCAGGAACGTTATATGAGTAAATCATAAAATTTTCTGAATAGAACCTATTATTTATATTATTTGATTTTTCTTTTAATAATACATGTAGGTTGTTAAGTACAATTTTATTCCAAATAGACTCACTTAAGCCCAAGTAACTTATTTGTTATATAAAAAAAAAACCACTATTGAGATTTCACATCTAATAACAGCACACCTGACTTTGAATTTAATGCGTTCGCAACACAGTACTGATTACGTTAAATTTTGAGACAAAATTTATTCTAACATGTCAAACACATATACTACAAAGATATATATGGTATGATGCAACGA
The DNA here is from genome assembly GCA_003550325.1 of Gigaspora rosea. Classification (NCBI taxonomy): domain Eukaryota; kingdom Fungi; phylum Glomeromycota; class Glomeromycetes; order Diversisporales; family Gigasporaceae; genus Gigaspora; species Gigaspora rosea. Next base: position 33,821 of record QKWP01000006.1, on the reverse strand, counting down.
TAAGTGAAAAATAAGCAATACGCGATGAATAAAGTCACGCGACACCAATCATATGCTGAGAATCGCACACACAATTTAACTTCCTGTAAACCATATTCTACGTACTTTGTACTCCGTTCCTGGTATATTCTCTCGAATATTTATTAAAGATTGTGGCAGATTATAATGAAATCCAGATTAAAATGAAGTTATAGTATAAAAAATCTCAAAAACTAAATTTTTTTGGGGTGCATTTTTTAGGGTTAGGGGTTTAGGGTTAGGTTTAGTTTAAAAAAAAATATATAATAAACAAGTATTAGCGAGTTTTAAAAGGCTAGCAGGTTAAGTAGAAAATGTAGATTTCATTTTAAATTATGATCTGCGACATCCATAACGTATTACAACGTCTAAACTACTGCGCCTTTCCGTTGTTTGAGAGACTTATTAATCTGTTTCCAAATTTCAGACCGTCAACATTGAAGGTTAGTTCCTATTGGTAAACGGTCAATTATTTAGTTGTTGTGTGTAAGGCGCTTACAATAAGAGAGTTTGGGAATACGGAACTTATATTTTAGCAATTTATAAAAAAAGTTATGATTTGAAAAAAAGCTAATTATTGCAAAATATATGTATTGGAATCCTTAAAAGCATAAAAATTGATACTTAATTCTTGATCAGATTATGTGGCATTGGTCAATATTATTTCTTCTAAATTTTCTAAATACGTATTAATACAGTATAAGAGACAACTATTCATCACTAAATTGGATTTTAAATCGATTTTATAATTTACTGCGTGCGGAAACTTATTTCATATTAATATAATTATTTTTATTGCTATGTCATATAATTCTTTAACAAATCTTTATTGAATAGCAAGCAAGCCTTCAAGCTATGATTTATAAAAAGCAAGAAATCTTTTTGTCAATTTTATCAAATGATTAAATTGGATAAACAAGTTATGATAATAACGCTAGTTAATTAATTAATTAATTAATTAATTAATTAATTAATATTATATTAAGTTTTTGCAACAAAATATTGTTTTTAACTCTTATGTCTGAAGCTGAATGTAGAGTATCCAAGGAACTCGCCATCAAACATTTCCATACTTCTTTCGCAATTCACTATGTCTGTATCTTTGGGAACTTTTATCTCATAGTAAGCTTCATAATCAGAGAAATTTTTCACCTAAAAATTTTATTAAAAAAGTGTTTCAGTTTAGAAATAGGAAAAAAAAGGAATATAACAAATTAAGATGGTATACAATTAGTCTTAAAACCAGTCGGGAACTTAAAAATTGGTCTGCTCTAAGTCTTAAATCAATCTAGTCCGAACTGGTCTGGACTAACATAGTTTTAACTATAGATCATAATAGGTTTAGACAAAGACTAGACTAAAATAAAGCAGATTGAACCAGACCAGTCTAAGAACATCTCTTTAACAAATTAATCATTTTTACCTGATGGGTATGTTTAATTTTTACACTATTTTCTTGACATGTTAGTATATGCGTTACTTTTTCTAAAGAAAAATTTCACACAAATACCATTAATACCTAATATAAAATGCAGGTATATATATATTACGACAGCTGCTAATGATGGTAATAATGTTAAAATTTAATATGAAAATTTAATATACAACTTTATCCTTTTCTTTAGGATTGAGATGGTTAATAAAAGAATATTAAACCGTAGATTTAATAATAACACCAAAATTTCAGCAACAGCTATCGTACAGTTTTTTTTTCCTAGACATACCATCATCACTATGCCCAAAGCCAAACCATTGACTTTTTACTATATAGTTATTTGGATCGTGTTTATCCTTTGTAATTACAATTGGCAAGGACACAAGATCCATTGTTTTTATTTGCTTAATTATTTTAGAATAAACTTCTACGGTCATGAAAAGAAATAAAAGTATAATAAACAAGGTAGACTTCATCTTTGTTATGTTTCAATGAAAGGAGTATTCAATTTAAGATTAATTAGGATTAGAATAATTGTTCTAGAGAATAAATTATTTTAATTGATGCAAAATATATAAAGCGTTTTTATAACATTTTCAAGAAGGTTATATCTTGAAAACCGTAAAGCTGATTTAATTAACTTAGATTTTTAGAGTAGATTTCATTTTATGTAAATCTACACTTTTTTTTCCTAAAACTACACCAATTTTTTAAAAATAAAATCCATTTTTAGATATTATTTAAACAATCAAATTTTGTATGAAAGATTTTTTAAAAATTAACGACCATATCAGCGCTTATAAAAGAGATGAATAGTTTAAATGCTTTGATTGGTAAATGATTTTTTATATTATAATCTTATTAAATCAATTTTAAAGACATAAATAGTTTATTATAATACATCAATTAATAAATGGTTATCACATTAATAATCAATGCGACGAGAAAATATTACCTACATTAAAAGTTTTGATCCTCGACATATCTGTCTGTGTGACGCAGCTCTTATTTATTTTTTTGTCTTATTCGAAAGGAGTTTAACTTATGCATTAAACAATCATAGAGATTTCGTTTAGTTCACATGTCGAAAGTTTGGAAAGAAACAATGCGTTGATCGATTAAGAAAATAAATAAAATAGCAGCAAAATCTTTTTCTATTCAACTTGTTTGATGGTCGATCCCATATGAGTGTTGCCAAGAGAAAATGACCTTCGGACTTCAATTATATTTTTTATCGGACACTATCCTTAATAAATTAGATATATTATGTCCGGTACCAAACATAATTGAAGTACGAATGGTCATTTCCTTTGGCAGCACTCATGTGTTTGAAACCAGTAGCATATTAATCAATGATAAAAGATTTTCGTTTAATTCGAAATTTTGTGCACTGATGGACCACGTACGTAAATATGTACGGAGATAAAATTAATAGTAGCTTATGACGATACCTGTTAATACATTAATATAAAATGCCTGGTCGTTAACCTCTTAGGCTTACAAGATTAGATTTAAACAGCGATTACGTAATAAGTTTGATGGTCATGCTAGGGAGGTTCCGATGGACACCCCGTGAAATTTGTTAAATTGCGTGTCGAATTTTTTAACCTCATGTGAGGCTTTTTAAATATTGATGATCATTAAAAAAGAAATAAATTGATTCCTGAATTGTGATTTCCTTACGTATTAAACTACAGAATATTTCATAGTTTATAAAATTTCTCATACATATTTACATAACAATAAGGAAATCAAACAATTAAAATCAAGTGGATTCTTTTTTTAATGATTTGCAAAATGCAATAAAACGAGACGTTCTTCTTGATTATTTTTATCGCAGAAAATTTATTGCTATCTAAACCGCATCCTTGTAAAGATTAGCACTTAGTAGTTAAATTTTTTCTGAAGGTTGTAACGTAATCGTCATTTAGTAGTACAAGATTTTGACATATACTATTCGAATCGGCACGAATAATGATACGGGCCGATGGAAAAACTATGGGTCAGGGTCGATCCTAAAAAAGCTCGGGCCGGTCGACCGAGACCGACCAAACCAATTTTTCTGATCAAAAATAGACACCATATCTATATTAAATGTTTAGAAAGCCATCGTGTCATTCCTTGCCAAAATTATCATGATTCTAAATTAATTGGAAATTATTCTTTGTTGCCAAAAAATTAATCAATTAAATTAGCTAACTAATGAATATCTACATTATTTAAATTACTAGTTAATTTTTGGTCAATTTCTCGAACTAAAGTATGCTTTATAAGAGAATCGATTCTGACATTTCTTTAATCAACCGCCCAGCCAATTAAGCATGAATGAATTTAAATTTTCAATTATAATTGTCTCAGAATCAAATAAAAAAAAAAAGGGAATTTAGCTATTCCTTGTTTCTTTCAATGAAAATCATTCAATGATAAAAACTCAACAGATCCAAAAGATTGTTAAGCAGGAATAATATATACTACAGTAATACGGGAAGTAATCCATTATGTCAGAAGTGCTACCATTACTGCATTAATCCTAATCAAGCATGCAGATCTGAGCAAGCACATGAAGTCAACCTAAGTAATTGATTGTATTGGAACATAATGTAATTGCTAATTATATCTTCATTGTCAGAATAGGCTCGATTACAGGCAAACCAGCGCAAGCCACCCGCAAGAAACAAAGTTTGCAGAATCCATGTGAAATCATACCATTTTGTGGTAAGCTGAAATTTCGTATCAAAAATCTGCCTATTATATGATATTTGGAAGATTAATTATTATGATTAATCTCAAAGTACTGAAGTAGAATTTGTAATGATAATCTAGAGGTTATATAAATACTTCATGTCTTCTTTGCTTCAATTGTAATTCCTCTAATATCTATACTTATTTTAGACTTAATTAATTCTGAATCTAAAATCCTTGCTGTGAAATAAAACATAAATAAAGATGAATCCTACTTTAATTTTTATACTTCCTTTTCTTTTCATAAGCATAGCTGTAGCTTCTTATGCTACAAAATATCAAAAAATACCCGATCTAGTACCAGTACACGAACTTTTACCTCTACCAGTCGTCATTACTCAAGACGATACAAATAAACGAAAATATTTTATTGAAAATAAATGGTATGGAATTCTTGATCCTAATGGTATGTCAAAAAATTAGATTATCTTGCAACACATATTTTAGATGATAATTATGCTTATAAAAAATTTTCATTAGAAAAAGTTTTTGCTAAAATGCATTGTGGTAATGGTGCAAAGATTAATAAATCCATTGTAGTAAGAACGATTAATTCATTATATTCTTATCTTCATAATTAATTTTTTTGAACTAAAATTCATTCTAAATAAATTTTTAGAAAAAAATATTCTCTGATTTTAAAGAAACATTTGAAGTAATAGTTCCTAAGAAAACACAAATTATAACATGTAGAAGAGGATCTGTTGATGTCCAACTTTTCAAGTGGCGGTTCAAGTTTGAACACAAAGAAGAATAATAATTGATGTTCAAAATATAATTTAGTAAATTATTAACCTAATGACTGTAATTGACTAGTTATTAGATCCATCGTTTTAACAATTTTACTTCTTTTATAATAGCAAATAATTGTTACATTTACATATTACACACTATTTATGTAAATTAATATCTATTTTTGCTTTTTTTTTCTTATAATCAAACTAGAAATTATACATATGGACAGTTTTACCACCTCAATTTCAAATGATATTTAAAGTTTGCAGGCAGTGTGATTAACATGAATAGCGATGCCAACATAATTAAACTAATTTGGTATTATCTGTTATAATAACTAAAAATCACAAATAAATATATTTTTGTATTTTTAATCATTTTTGCATTATTTAAAAAAAACCGATAATGTTGTGTAAAGTAATTTAAGAAGTTATACGTACGATAAAAGCATTTACATCTATTAAATATAAATTGTATATATTCTCTACATTATTAAGTATCGTTTATCGCTAATTTAAATTCTTTATAAATTATAATAGTACGCTATATCCAATTACAAATTTTTATGATCATAAGTAAATTCACTATTCATTTCAACATTTTATTTATTAAATTGTCGGTATTATAGATCATGTTACCAAGCGAATTTAAATTTTTTTATACATTATTATGCGCCAACTAATCAACTTGCAAATGATCAGTTAAGTTTAACATTCTACTTCAAGCTTTATATTACAATTCTTAAACCTTCGCCCAAATTTTTGTCTCAACTTTGACGGACTTTTATGTCATGCGTTTTCTTTTCGGAACTTTTCTATTTCCTGATGTCATTTACATACTATATAGATCCTGTCAACCGGTCACCCGATTCTTAATCGGTTAACCGAAATATATTCGGGCTCAGGTCAGTTAACCGATTATAACCCAAGCGGTTCATATCAATATAAGGCCACGCAAAGTTGATTTTTCGTTTTGCATTACCCGCCGTCCCATTTTTTCAATTTTTTCAATTTTTTTTTTTTTTTTTT
>QKWP01000006.1:2505-27525 GCA_003550325.1 Gigaspora rosea | reverse complement strand
AAAAAAAAAAAAAAAAATCCGCCCGTCCGTCCCGAATTTTGAAATCCATGTAATGCAAAACGAAAAATCAACTTTGCGTGGCCTAATAGAATATGTCCTCATAACATGATTGGCTTTTGTAAGAATTCAAATCAAGCGAAATAATGAAATCAGGTTGTTTGTAAAAAATGAAAAGTCCACACTAGAATGAATAAATTTAAAACTAGGAAAGCTTATACAATAACGATAATACACAAATTGATAATACAGCAGAAGCGTGAATAAACTAGGTAAAAACGCGGCATAACTTGCACGTATCACAAATTCAAATGCCTTGATAATAAATAATAAGTTTTATATTTAAATCGATAACCGAATAGAACTTTTTTTTTTTTTGCATCCGACCGATTACAATTTTGTTTTAATGAGTTATCGTACTGCATGCTTTTGTCGATGTAAGTGGTGTACTGCATACAGCAGTTATTGTACGCCTTCTGCCTTATATAATTTGTGGTACGTTGGTCTCTCCGGTTTTTTTTATACTATGCGTGTTGTATCAATTTAATTTTTTTTTTTTTTTTTTTAAACCTGGAGGTGACCCAGGACGCCGTTGGCGTACTTTATTCATTTACTACTTTATTAACTATTGAGCTACAATGAACAGCTTATGAGGCTGATCTTGATTCTATCTTTCATTATTTGATAAGCATTACTATTTGTACGTTAACCCCAAAAATTGGAGCTAGGCTTTCTCTATTTACTGACCCTCCTATCTTAGGTCCTTTGTAATTCCTTTAACACCATTCCCACCTCTTTTACCTATGCACTTAATTGTTTTAACCGTTTTTTCCAGTCTGTATTTTATTTTTAGGTCTATTACAGGGGATGGGATTGGGTCGCCCCATTTTGCTTGCGTGTATTGGCACCAAATTTCATACATTGCATTGATATTTATCCAGTTTCTCAGCTTTATGTTACCCGTATAATGACCCGAAAAGAGATCATTCCAATGTTCCGGTACCCTTAACTTAGCTGAGGGGGTAGCTAGTCTAGTGCTGACTTCCACACCTTTTGGCTAATTGGACACTCAAATGCAAAGTGTTCTGGTGTTTGTTCTACATTGGAGCAATTTGATTTGGGTATTCCCTATCTCTTTATCATTTACATGTTTGAGCCTATAGCCCAGTGGGAGGCCTTGTGCTGTAATTGCCAATATACATTCTTTTTAGCATTTTGAACCCCTTACTTTTATTCATTTCCAGCTACTTCTCATTGTTTTATATATTATCTGACTTTTGTTTTTAATCTGAAGTGTAACTTCCTTCAAAAAGGAAACTGTGCCTTTAATTGTACAATTTTCTCCTGATGTGTTTGCCAAAGTAAGACTACTCCTATCCCATGGCCACTCTTTTGTGTTATCCCCTACTTTACTATTTACACATTTCCATGTGGTTATGTACTGCTTCCAGTGATCTGACCAGCCCTTTGTTTTGATTGGATTTCTATTTAATGCTCTTCTGACTGTAACATTTCTTTTAGTTTTTAACTTCTTTTCAACAACTGACCTCTTTACTTTTGCCCAAAGATTATTCTCTGTAAAAAGCTTTATTACTATATGTTTTAAATGTGCATTTATCATATCTGGTAATGTTGGGGCACCCAGTCCTCCTTGGGTTACAGGAAGTTAAAATATTGCATATCTTGGAACCAATCTAGATTTAGTTTTGATCCACTTTTCAAGCATGTAGCTGATTCTAGCTAGCTGTTTTTGTGTTGGTGGAGCCAAATAGACTGTGTACCACATTAGCAAAAAAAATTTGCATAAACCTCTGTAAGTTTTTATGCAAGGGTAAACTTACGAAAAACTTATGATTACTTTAGAGTATTACATAGGGGTAATAATTACATAAGTTTACACTTTAGTAACTTTAGAGTATTATGAAGGTGTAATAATTATGGACATTTATAGCATAGTAAATTCGAAATATAGCAAAAATATTATGAACAATAAATATTGAAAACTGGTAAAATCTGGCAAAAACTTGTATAAATCAATAAGAATTACAATCAATTGATAATAATATTCACATAATCATGCTTTTTGCAAAATTTTTAAATATTTTACAGGTTTTGCAAGTTTTTGCAAGGTTTCACAATTTATTATAAAATTATATATATATATATTTTTATACATTATATTTTAAATTTTTAATTAATATTATATATTTTTATTATATACAAGAGAAAAGGAGGTGCCACCGGCGCCTCTATATCAAGACAAAATCTGGCAAAAGGTTTTATTTTTGGCTTATTTTATTTTATTTAATAAATACATATATTCTCTTGAAACATGATTTTCAAAAATAAACAGAATTAAACTTCATACTCCACTCTTGTAATTTCATCAAATGATAATGATTACAGTTAATATTATGTACACATTCCTGAAACACAATTGTTAAAGCAAACAGAATTAAACTTTGTAACACTGGTGATTTCATTAAATGGATAAATTATTATAGTTAATAATATATACATTCTCCTGAAACTTGCTCGTTTAAGCAAACAGAATTAAACTCTATACTCAACCTGGTGATTTTATCAAATGGATAAATGATTATAGTTAATAATATATACATTCTTCTAAAACACGATCATTAAAGCACACAGAATTAAATTTTGTACTCACTCAGCGATTTCATCGAACAACATATATTCTTGAAACACAGTATCAAAATGAACAAAATTAAACTTCATACTCACTCTGAAGATTTTACCAAACAATAATAATTACAGTTAATAATACATATATTTTCTTGAAGCACGATTATTAAAGCGAAAACAAAATTAAACTTTGTACTTACTTTAGTGTTTTATTGAATGGATAAATTATTAGGTTAATAATATATAGATTCTTCTAAAACATGATCATTAAAGCATACAGAATTAAATTTTGTACTCACCACGATGATTTCATCGAATAGATAAATTATTACAGTTAATAATATACATTCTTCTGAGACATTTAAGTGCACAGAATTAAATTTTGTACTCACCATAGTGATTTCATCAAACGGATAAATTATTATGGTTAATAATATATAATTCTTCTGAGACATTTTAGTGAGCAGAATTAAATTTTTGTACTCACCCTAGTGATTTCATTAAACGGATAAATGATTATGGTTAATAATTCATACATTCTTCTGAAACACAATCATTAAAGCAAACAAAATTAAACTTTGTACTTACTTCGTGATTACAATGAACCAAATTATTATAGTTAATAATACACACATTCTTTTGAAACACAATCTTTTAAGTGAACAGAATTAAACTTCTATATTCTTATAAAATATGATCATTAAAGTGAACAAAATTAAACTTCATACTCAACCTGGTGATTTCATCAAATGGATAAATGATTACAGTTAATAATATATATATTTTCCTAAAATATAATTGCTAAAGTAAACAGAATTAAACTTTGTACTCACCCCTATGACTTCATTGAACAGATAAATGATTATGGTTAACAATACAAACATTCTCTCAAAACATGATTGTTAAAGTGAACAAAATTAAACTTTGTACTCAACCTAGTGATTTTATCGAATGATAAATGATTACAGTTAACAATACATACATTTTTCTAAAACAGTCGTTAAAAAAACAGATAAATTATCATGGTTAATAAAACAATAAAATATATATTTTTCTAAAACACAATTGTTTAAGCAAACAGAATTAAACTTTGCACACTCTAGTGATTTTTTGTGTATTTTATTTTTTTAAGCAGAATACATTTGTATTAAAAAATGTATTGTAAAATGTGTTGTAAAAAATATATATAATTTTTAATAAAAATAAATATATCTATAAGTGCATGCATGAGAACAAAAATAAAAGTTCCCTTAAATAATTGATAATTGATGCTTTACCTATATTGTTAAAAATAATTAAATTGCTGATCATCAATTTTTAAAGAACTCTCAAGTTTATATTCTTACACACTCATATAATTTAAGATTACAGGTACATACTAGTTCGGAACAAAGATTCATCGATTTGGCAATTAATATAATAATCGAGCAAGTACCTGGTATACACAAATGAACTCTCATGAGGTACTATATAAATCCATGCAGAAGGTGCCACACCATAAGCATGGGCTTGAACTCGCAAAAAAAAAAGTAGAATGCACCACACCTTAGCATTGGCAACTCTCAATTATACTTCTTCACATAAGCATCTTCATACATACATAGAGTTGTTGAGCACAATATACAATAGCAGAAAAAAAAGTGATAAAGTAGAGCACTACTTCTATTATGTATCTTTATAATTTCTAATAAAGAGAGAGTTTAATATAAAATTCAATTGAGAATAATATTTGTAGTAAATTAAAAAAAAAATTCTGCCTGTCCATTCTGAATTTTGAAATCCATGTAATGCAAACCAAAAAATCAACTTTGCATAGCCTAAGTAATATACAGTATATAAAATAATGTTGAGTTTGTTTGTATTCGATTAAATTTGTTATTTTTATTGTTACAAAGGTAAGTTAGTTGTACTATATTGCAGTTATTATAATTTCCATTATAAATTATTAAAAAAAAGACGTTATACGAACTTGATGTTAGCTTGTACTGAAATCATTAGATTCTATTGTGAGTTATCAAAAAAAATTTTACTATTATCTCTCAGTTTGTTTAAGATACAAAGTCCATATAATGAACGAAAGTCAATTTTTTTAAAAAACAAATTGGGAATAATAAGGATTGATGCTCCACATTTCAATTGCATCGATTATTAATTCTTAGCATAGATTGATTGTGAAATTATGATAAAATTATTATGCAAAATTCTATGTCGCAATAATTACCAATTTACATCATAATTGATCATCTTATTCTGAATTTCCTATGTCCCGCTTGAATTATTTTGATTTCAATTTTTTATCTGATAATTATATCCTGTTTTTGGTCACGCTTGTCAAATTTGGTTTAGCATATCCAAAACTGGATAGATCCATTGATGCTTACGACATTTATTCAATATAAATTTCTCATGATCAGCCATTTATACTATTTCATTTTCACATGTGCAAAATGATTGGTAAAAATGTAAGAGACACTTGTGACTGATGATAATTTTATAATGTTTTGATGATTGATGATTATTATATATTCTTTACAAAAAAATAATAAAAAAAATAATAAAAAAATAAACCCAAAAAAAACAAACCTAAAAAAAAATATCAAAAAAATAGTAATATTTTAAATACTTTTGCACTTTGTCATATTTAATTCCATAGAAATACTAGTCCAATACACTTATTTTTCTCGCTCTGCAGTTAGCTATTGTTTCTTTTTTTTTAGTTTTAACTATCATATTTGCTTATATTCACTACTTTTGCAAAGTACTAGAGAAGTTAGAGTTGGTGTTTTTGTAAAGTGCCAGAAAAGTTAGGTTGTTTTCTTGCAAAGTTTCAAAGAAAGTTAGAAATAAATAAAATAAAATAAAATTAAAAAAATAAGTAAACAAAAAAAAAACAAAAAACAAACTATAAGCAAACTAATAAATATAAATAAAGAACTAAATTTCTATTTCACAAAGTAGAGTTTGTGTTCTTGCAATTCAGAAATCGTTAAAATTACAGTTTTTGCAAAGTGCTAGAATAAATAAAAAAAATAAAAATTAAAGAAATAAGTAAAAAGAAAACAACAAAAAAAACGAAAATGTAAGCAAACTGAATAAAAAAAATAAAAACCCAAATCTTCATTTCTTTGAAGTAGAGTTCATAACAGAAATTGCTAAAATCAAGTTGTATATATTTTTGAAAGTTCTGGAAAAGTCTGGGTTTGCTTGCAAAGTGTTAAAAAAGCATAAATTATTTTTCTTGCAAAGTACCAGAATAAAATTAATTAATAAAAAAAAATAAAAAAAAACAAACCCAAAAATAAAAAGAACAAAAAACATCAAACAAAAAAAATAAAGCACTAACTAAATATTTATTTCTCTAAAGAAGCATTTTTTGAAAATTTAAAAATTGCTTAGTGAAATTAGTTGTATGTTCTTGTAAAGAGTTAGAAAGCTGAGTTGGCTTGTGCAAAGTGTTGAAATGTTATTGAATTTCTTGCACAAAGTGCCAAAAAGTTAGGGTTGGTATTTTATGTAGAAATAAATAAAAAAATTAAAGAATAATGAATAAAAGAAAAATATTGAAAAAACAAAATAAAACTAAAAAAAATGAAATGAGACGAAAAAAACAAAGTTGAAAATAAAAAAACAATATAAAATTAATAAAAAATCTAAATTATAAACAAAAAACCAAAAATATAATCTAATCTTGTAATATAATTATCAAAACATTTTGAAAATATTAGTTAAATGTGCCCTTGGTATGATTTAGGCTACAGCTTGATTTCTTAGTCCTAAAATATTTTGAAAATATTTGAAATATTAAAAAGAAAAGAAGAGAAAGGAAGAGAGAAGTAAAAGGGAGAGAGGAATAAAAGAGAGAAAGAAGTAAAAATAGTGCAAAACAGGTTTTTTTTAAGTTTTTTTTACATTTTGTACTATATATATTTATAATCTATATCAGATGATGTATTATATGATATGGGCTTAAGAAATTTTTTACCTTCTGTTTTTGTTTTAATATAAATTTATAATTTTTTCATACTATAAGAAAATTGTAAATTTATATAAAATTTTTACATAAATTTATAATTTTTTTACACGCTATAAGAAAATTGTAAATTTATGTAAAATTTTTACATAAATTTATGATTTTCTTACACACTGTAAGAAAATTGTAGTTTTATACTAAATCTTTTATATACTGTAAAAACTTATACAAGATTATAAATATATATTTTTGCTGATGCATATTCTTGAAATTATTAAAGATTTTGCTAGTATAATTTTTTCTTCAATGAAAGATTTTGAACTAGCAATAATTGAATTTGTTTTTCTATCTTATTTATAGTGTCTGACCATAGTTTCTGATCTATCATACCTTGTATTGTTATTTTATATTCTAGGACTGGTATAATTTCATTTTTTCTGTGAATTTAAAGTTACTACTTTCTTCAAGTTTTGTCCTTTTAGCTGCTCTTGTAGTAGAGCTATAATAGATTTTGTTTAATTTATTTTAGAATTTGAGGCCTTCTCATATCTTTTTACTATTTGTCTAAACCTTGCTTAGTCCTCTGATGAACCAATTTCTATAGTTAAGTTATTAGCATATGCTGCTACTTTAAAGTATTCTTTTTCTGCTTTAATGCCTTAGAGGTTTCTTGCTAATTTTTGTAAAAATAGTTCAAATGCTATTATAAACAGAAGAGGAAACAATGGATCATCCTGTTGTACTCCACATTCAACTATAAAAGATTCTGATATCAACACAGCATCTGCTATATGTACTGTTTGATTTGAAAACAACTGTTGAGCCAATCCTATAAATATTGAAAAAATTTTTATTTTCCAAAAAATTTCTATTAAGTAGACATGACTAATTCTATCAAATACTTTTTGTTGGTCTATAAAGGCCATCCAGTATTTCTTTTCTTGATCAGGCTGATTTCTTAGCACTGACAAAACATTTAGCACTATATCTATAGTTGTACAATATGATACAAACCCCTGCTAGTGATTTTCTATAATGGCTAACAGATCTTATTAACTTGTTTGCAATTATTTTAAAAAAAATTTTGGCATCACAATTTGTTAATAATATTGGTCACTAGTTTGTTAGCTTATCAAGGTTTTCTGCTTTTTTTGGGATAAAAGTATAATCTTTTATCCCAAGACTTTGGAATTTTGCTATTTTTCAATACCTTATTAAAAAGTGTTTTTAATACTAGAATAATCTCTACTTTCATTTTTTTATAAAATTTATAAGACAACCCATTTACTCCTGGTGCCTTGTTATATATACAAGAGATTTTATGATTTCTTCAATCTCCTCTGCTATTGTTTTCTTAACTAGCTCATAATTTTGCTCTTCAGATACTGCTTGGTCAATTACTGAGAACTCTGTTATTGCATCTAGATTTACTCTGTCTAGCTTGTATAGTTTCTTATATGTTTCTTTTGCATATTGAAGAATGTTTACTGGAGTTGCATCTACAATCTTGTTTGAAATCTGTACTTTAGATATTAGACTTATTGCATGATAGGACCTATATCTAGCAAAGAAGTACTTGGTTGACCATTTCTCCTTTTCAATTTAGCAAGGATTAGACCAGATTTGCCATCTTTCTGCAATCTTGTGAGCTCTTCTTGCAAATCTGCTGGATACCTTATTACTTCTTTTTGTAGCTTTGCTATTCTTTTGTGTAGTTTGGTTACTTTCTTTTTAGGGATAAACATGGCTTATATTGTCTAATTTTAGCTTGTATTCTGTTTTTAAGTATGTCCCAAGTATCAATTGTTATGTGTCCTTGCAACTCCTCTTCAATGCCTTTTTTAATATTTTCATTCATTAGGCACTTGGTGTTAAACTTCCAATATAATGAATATTGAGCTTGTAATTGCATATTGAAAGTACTTTTAACTTGCAGATAATCTGAGTTTCCAAATAGTATTTGTGTATCCTGGCAAAATTGTATGTGATCATTGTCAATGAATATGTAATCAATCTAGTTGCCATTAGTTGATTATTTCTTGTTTTTGTATATATGTTGTAACTGGATACCCAGAGTGATTTGCTATATTTGTGTAGTCCTCTATCCTCTGATGAAATTTATTTAATGGAGGATCTCTATACCTTGGTTCCTGGCTAATTCTATTTATTTGAGGATCCATATTAATATTAAAGTTGTCTGCTAAAGTGTTTATCATATTTGTATTAAAGTCTAGTGACCAATTCTTAAAAAATCTAACTTTTTTAGTTACATGAGGAGGTGTATAGATATTTGAAATTTTACATATATATTGCATAATTTTTGCAATATCTGAGATAATTCTGTCTTTATGGCTTTTCTTTAAATTCTTTAATTTAATATTGTAATTGTCTACTAAGATAGCTGTTTTGGGATATCCAAAAAGATTTGAATGTCCATTTATGCTTCAAAAAAATCTGCATTTTGGGATCACTTAAATTTGGTTCTTGGATTAAAATTAAATCTATGTTATATGATTTTAATAGAGTAAGTGTTTTTTATAAGTTTTTGTCTACTATTAAGTCCTTTAATATTTAGTATTGCAATAGTAACTTTATTTTGCTCATAAAAAAAAAGATTAGATATGCATTAACACTAGTACTTATTACTCTCCTTAAGAGTAGAGTGACCTCTACCTTCTTTATTTTTTATATGACATGTGTCTTCATTACTTGATTCTATTCTTGTAGTAGATCTAGTACTTTTTTTTTATGAGTAACTAATGTAAAACCTGCTTCTATCCTGTTGCTTATTTCTTGAACTTCTGTAGAATTATTTTTAACCAAGCTTTGTGTCTCAGCTTGTATAATTTTGTACTATATTGTTTGATTCTGTTCTTGTACTATTTCTTAATTTATATTTTTTTTGATTACTTTTTGTTCCTTTTTTGCAAATCTTTACTTTCTCTCCTTCACTATTTATTTTCTTGCTATCTTTACTTTCCTTTGTTGTTTCTGCTACTTTATTTGAATTGTTGCTTGTATTTAAAGATATATTTTTCAAGTTACTATTCTTTTCTTTGACTTTGCTTGTATTCTTTGTACCATTTTCTCAATTTAACTGCCTTCTTAAACTGCATGCAGTCAGCCTTTATGTAATCTTCTCTATTACAGTAAAAGCATATTTTTGGTACTGCTTTCTATTCTATTGTGACCTTTTGATCCCATATGTGAGTATGGTAAAGAAGCCTTTTACTATCCAAAAATCATCTATACTGCTATACACAACCACCCATTGGTTTGACAATATTGGAGCACCCTCATATACCAGATATTTGATTGACACAATAGTTCCAAAGTCTTCTTTTGCTGTCTTGATATATTTGGAAATAGATCCATTATCTCTAAGAGGAACATTATATAATTTAACTAAAAAAATAGTTCTTCGAAGACTGGTTGGAATATAACCAAATAGTGTTTGCTTGAAAATGACTATTCTATCTACTACATATTTTTGTAGACTTTTTTTATCCTTAAAAATAATTTAAGTTTGATCTTCATTCTTTAGTAAAGTAAGAATTTGTAAAAATAAATTTGTCATCTAACTGATTGTATAAAGCAAGTATAATTTTATTTAGTGGTATGTTTACCAAATTTTTAATATTTAAAATTAAAGTATTATCATTCTTAGTTTTGATTAATCCTTTTGTAGGCACTGCTTTAAATGTGGCTTTGTCTCTCTGCATTTTTGTAAAAGACTTAACCATTGCCTTACTAGTAATTCTCATTTTTTTGTTAATTTGTTGCTTTTCTCCTTTTCAATTCATAGCATCTCTAGATTCATCTCTATTGTTTATTCTAAATTAACTAATCTGAAATTACTCATTATATTGTCCAGATTTGTTCCAGAACCTTCTATTTTATTTACTTGTGATTTTCCAATCTTCTACTACTTAACAAAGAAGAATTTTCCATTAAGTTGCTTTGGCGTAAACTACTACCTTTCCCATAAGTGGCTTTGGTGTTATTTGCTCAGCTTGTATTGGGCTTGATGAGTTAGTTAAAGCTTTCTAAATCTAATTTTTCTTTAATCCTGTGTTTTTTTAGCTCTATTATAGAAACTTGACTTTTATTTTCTATGTTTCTATCTTTTGATCTAATATTATATGGATTGCTTTTTTTCTCTCTTTTTTTGCTTTCTTTAATTCTGTTATCTTTTTTTTCTGTACAAGGGCTTTTACCCTTGCTATTAGCATTTTATTAGGTCTGTTTACCTTTTCTTCTAACATTAGTTCTTATTGTCCTACCACCTGGCACTAGTCCAATGCAGAGTAATTGTTGATCTATTAATTTAATTTTTATTATAGACAACAAACCAATTTTCTTGTAATTATATAAAGGGAATGATCTATACCCTCAATTTTTATATATTTTTTTGAATTTGAATCTGAATCTGAATCTAAATTTGAATCAAATCAAATTGATTATGGTTAAGAAGAACTGACCGCTGAGTATCAGGTACAAAAATTGTATTAATTTTGATTGTTATTCTCTAATTATAATTACGTATTTGCTTTCTATATTCTATATTTTGATTTTATTTTCATATTTTTTTTGCTGAGTAAATAAATTGGTAATCAGTAATCATTAAAGGCCATACTGAAAAATTGTAGCAAAAAAATTTTCATTTCTAGATTCAAATGAAATCTTAATTAAAAGTTGTAATTCTGTAATGACAGGCCAAAAGATGCCAATCAGGTACAAATCAAATTAAAATTAGTCACCTTATTTGTACCCAATTGGCATCTTTATAGATCTATATAAAAGGATAGAAGGCTACAACTATAGCTGGTTATAACTAGCTATAGCAGGACCCCCAAAATATACATAGATAGGTCAGGTATGAGTTTGCTTATTTTTGAGATTTTTTATACAAATCTTTTCTATTTATAGTAATATTTTCGAAGTTTTTTCAGCAGATCTTTTCTTTTTTAGTAATCCTATAATTAACCTAACCTATCTATGTATATTTCAGGGTCCTGCTATAGCCATAGGCAATATTAGCTGAACTAAGAGGTTTAGTTATAAAATTAATTACCTAATACTATAATGTTGAAATGCCATAATGCATAATATGCAATTCTATAATAATACTATAATATTATAATACAATTATACAATACTATAATATTATAATATAAATAGCTATATTAATCAAATGTTTCATAAATTTGAGAGCATTTTGTAAAATGGTCTTAAGTTCAAAAACAATGCAAGTGCAAGTGCAAGAAAAATACAAGTGCAAGTACTAGAACAATTGCTTATTAATAAATAAAAAAATATAATATTAATAAAAAATAGTAAATATTAGCAAATACTAAGAAAAAATTATATTCTACTAAAGATTTAAATGATTGTTTCTAGATTTTTCTATTTTTTGTAAATTTTTAGTTAGAATTTTTGCTGTCCAGATTACTGGATTATCTGATAATTACTAATTTTTTTAGCAATTTTTGTAGTTTATAGTTTTATATTGATCTACCAACCAATAGGATCATGGTTATATCCAAAATATGATCAGTATACTAAAAATAATATAGCAATATGATTAAGTTATTCTATTATTATTAAGTTTTATAGAATTTTTTATAGTAGCTTTTAGTAGAAATTATATTAATTCAAATGCAACTAACTCAAATTAACTATATAATTAAGTCAAAATAATAGTAGTAAGTTCTGTAACTAAATTTTTTATATAGAAATCATTATAAAAAAGGAAATTAAAGTATTATATAAAAAAAAAAAGCAATATTGAGGAGCCAAATCAAATATTAAGGCCTTACCAAAAAAGATAAGTATATGGCGATGGTATATATGTCTATTTGAATTAGTGAAGTTTAGACAATTTACCTAATAAAAATCTAATTGGAATAATATTAAAATCTAATTGAAAGAATTGATATAAAAAATCATATGATAAAGTTGAATTATTAGTAAAGATAATAAAATTGGTAATTTTATACATAAAAGCCAAACAAATTAAATTGATTGTTAAAAAATTGTAACGTGATTTGTCCCATTTTCAAAAATTTTATATTAAAATTTGATATTTTTTTGATTTCTTGTATTCTGATTGGTCAAAAATTAAATAATAAAAATAATTTTAAAAATAATTTTAAAATTAGCCAATAACAAGAAGCCAAACATGTGGCTTGTTCTATTTTTAGTTAAATTTTTATGTATCATATAAAAATACTATATTTTTAAAGCTATATATTTTAAAAAATTATTATAACTTCTTAAAAAAATTAGGTTGTTAAATTGTAATAACTTGATTTAGCTATAAAATAGAAGTTTCCTTTTAAAATACCTTTTTAGATTATAAATTATTAGTTTTTAAAGTTTGTATAGTCTTTAAGTATTGCACACTATACAATCAATTGATTGTTTATTTAGATAGGTATGCAAATCAGAAAATAAGAATGAAAAGCCTATTGCCCTAAATGATTGAAGTTTTAGATTAGATTTGAAAATGTAAAAATTTTGTATAAATCAAATTTGTATATAAGAAGTAAATTTTGACTTAATAAAATAAATCTTGTATTAGTATTTAAATTAAATAATTCTTAATAACTATTTTTAAATTTGTTATTAACCTTAAGGGTAGGTGAATATAGATCATTTTTAATAGTGATTACACTGTTATTATATAAAATCACATGATAGACCAATCATGATTGTAAACAATATAAATTTAACTAATCAGAATTAATCATGCTTTGTATAATTACAGAAAATTTGAACCAATTTCAGAAAACTTTATGTATAAAAGTGTAATTTTTCAAATACTATATTTATTAAGTTTTACAAGATCTATAATACTTTATTCATCTTTAAAAAAATTTGTGAAGCAATTAAATGCAAATTAAATATTCATTTTTATTCTTGTATAATATAAATATAAATTAACTTACAACCAAAATATTTTTCATTGAACTATATATAGATAGCAATATAAAACATACTTATAATGATGAAATTCAAAGCATTGATGAACCTCCTAATTATGATCAAGAATTATAATTTTTAAACTAAAATAACTTGACAACTATTTAATCAAATTTGCTAAAAAAATTTTTATTTTAATCTTGAAATTATATAGAATTACTAGTTCGATGGGTGGTGCTTTGTATCACTCATTATATTTGTTTTATTTTTAACATGTATAGAATTCTGCAACAGAACTTATTCTCAATGCAGTGCATAAGTGGTTGTTATTGCGAGTTTTACTTTTATTAAGTGAAAAAAAAAATTAAAAAAAACTGTGAACATTTGATCCAAGTTTTCAAAACCATATAATGCAAAATGAAAAAACAACTTTTGCAAGATAAAATTAAATGCGAACACTATTCTATTAATTTACAGTATATTTAAAAAAACCCCCGATCAACAGATCAAGTTTTCAAATTCATATAACGCAAAATAAAAAATCAACTTCTTGTAGCCTAGTATTAGTTGTAAGCATTGTTTTGAAAATTAAAAAAAAAAAAACAAACAAACAAACCTACTAACAAGAGTTTTTAGATCCCATGCAATGTATAATGAAAATCAACTTTATACATCTAATATTTGTTAACAGTAAATTAAAAAAACCCTCTTGATTGATTTGCCAAAATGTTCAAATTCATGTAATGCAAAATAAAAAATCAACTCGTGTGGCCTAGTAATAGATGTGAACATTAATTACTCTATTAATTTACAGTAAATTAAAAAAAAAAGACTGACTGAAGTTTTCAGATCCTATTAATATTAAACAAAAAATCAACTTAGCACAGTCTAATATCTGATGCGAACATTATTCTATCAATTTATAGTTAATTAAAAAAAATTAGACTAACCGACTGAAGTTTTCAGATCCTATGTAATGCAAATGAAAAATAAACTTTGTGCAGACTAATATTAGTTTACAGTAACCTTATAAAAAAAGTAGTCTGGGTAGTGTTACAGTTAAGCATGAAGTCTGTAATGGCATATATACTGTAGCACGTATATATACATTGCACAGATTGGTACATGTTAAAATAATATGTATTAGCACATTGTGCATGTCCGGAATAGCACATATACAGAATAGCACATATTCGGGTGATACATATAGGCTCATTGATTGGAATTAAATGTATTAAATAGCTCGCGTATCTCATATAGCCAATAAATTTGCAGAATCAGGTGTTCTATTAATTTACAGTGAATTAAAAAAAAACAAAAGACTAACTGAAGTTTTCAGATCCAATGTAATGCAAAATAAAAAATAAACTTCATGTGGACTAATATTATTAAAAAAAAACTGACCCGACTGACTGAAGTTTTTAGATTCCATTCAATACAAAATGAAAAATCAATTTTGTGTTGCCTAATATTAGTTTACAGTAAATTAAAAAAAATAAAAATAAAAAAAAAAAGAAAAAAAATCAGACTAAGTGGCTAAAGTTTCCAAATTCTATGCAATGCAAAAAAAAATTAACTTTGCGTGGCTTAACATTAGACATAAATGTTATTCAAAAAAAAACTGACTAACTGATTAGAGTTTTTTTTAGATCCCATGTAATGCAAAATGAAAATCAATTTCGTATGGCCTAATATTAGTTTTTGTTTACAGTAAATTAAAAAAAAATCAGATCTACTGATAGAAGTTTCCAGATTCTACGCAATGCTAAATGAAAAATGTCTTCATATAGCCTAATTTTGTTTATAATAAATTAAAAAAACCCCGATCAACTGACCAAAAGTTTCAAATTCATATAACACAAAATGAAAAATCAACTTCATGTGGCCTAGTATTAAATTTGAACATTATTCTATTAATTTACAGTAAATTAAAAAAAAAAGGCTGACTCAAGTTTTCAGATCCCATATAATATAAAACAAAAAATTAACTTCATGTGGCCTAATAACAAATGCGAACATTATTCTATTAATTTATAGTTAATTAAAAAAAATAATCAGATCGACTAACTGAAGTTTTCAGATCCAATGTAATGCAAAAAAGTAATAAACGAAAATAGACTTCGTGTGGGCTAATATTAGTTTACAGTAACTTTATGAAAAAAGTAGTCCAGGTGGTGTTACAGTTTAGCACGGAGAAGTCTGTAATCGCATGTGTACTGTGGCATATATATGTACGCTACACAAAATAGTATGTATAAGCTTTTTATACGAAATAGTACATATTTAGAATAACATGTATAGGCTCATCGGTTGGAATTACACATATTAAATGGCACATGTATTTCGATCGGCAATAAATCACAGGATCAGGTGTAATACAAAAATTCAAAACAACAACTTTTTTTAAAAAATTCTTAGTATCTCAAAACCTCGTCTATGAAAAAGTTCTTTAATTCTTAACAAAAAAATTCCTTGCAAAATTTTGCTATAGGCATATTTGCTACAATACCAACACTTCACAATTATAACATACTCTAATTAATCCAGTTTACTCCTACTTATAACTCTTAAGAAATATACGCATATGAACTTAAGTATGCCTTGATTGTGCCAAAATCTGGGAATTCTAGCTTAGCAAAACCCAGTCAATTTATGGTCCAAAATTTCAAGCAGATAGTCCAATTCGGTCCATTTTAGTCATGTCAACATGGAATTCACATGTGCAAATCTGGTTCTTTGGCCACTTCACAGATCACTGTGCTTTTTCATTGAAACATGTGTATATCTGGATGGATTTTTTTATAGAGTAAATTAAAAAAAAATAATTAGACCAACTGACTAAAGTTTTCAAATCCTATGCAATGCAAACCAAAAAATCAACTTCGCGTGGCCTAATATTAGATTATATATATAAAAAAAAAAGTAAAAATTAAACTGACTAACTGAAGTTTTCAGATCCTATGCAATGCAAACCAAAAAATCAACTTTGTGTAACAAAAAAATAAATAAATAAAATTAGACTAACTAACCAAAGTTTTTAGATCTCATGTAATGCAAAACGAAACAAAAAACATTATTCTATCAATCTACATTAACTTAAAAAAATATAAAAAAGATATAAAAATGGCTAATCGAAGTTTTCAAATCCCTTGCAATTTAAAATAAAAAATCAACTTCGTGTTGTCTAATATTTTTTATTTTTTTTTTTTGTGTTAAAGTTCCCACTTTGGGTGAGAGTTTATTTAATCAAGCCTGTGGATCAAGGGCGCCTCTTTGGGCGCACCCACAATTGAGTTACATTGAATGAGAGTACAACTAGCCACACGTACAACTTTTGGTTGTCTAATTTAAGTAGTCCGCCCGAAGGTTCTGCACTAGTTGCCATACCTACAACCCAACTAGGGGATTGCCTATTTAAACCCTTTGGTCCAACGCTTCGCATGTCAATCCTACTTGTGATCACCGGTACAGCCCTCTGATACATTAGTCAGTTGAAGACAGTTCCGGATGCTACCTACATCCCCTTAGGACTAATTTATCCTTGCGAATAAACTTGGTAGAGCAGTCCCAGTCCCACACAGGTATTACCTACACTTCGGTAACTTATGCACTCACCGAGGCAAGCAACTTGCAGTCAGGGGGTATCTAACTGCTACCATTACCTACTTCTGCCCTTGTAAGGTTCACACCGACCCCAGTACCCACCATTACTTTCCTACCGGTCCATCACCGGGTGCCCTAAACTTCCAAACCAGTTGGCCCGGAAGGGTTGATCTACCCAGCATTAGGTGCTACTATGGTTTTTCTTCCCCTGGTACCTAATTCCAGAACATAGGTCCTTTTCCTCCGGTACGACTCTGGCGGCCAGGTTGGTGGACCCTCTTCTCCGAAGGTCATATCATCTAGTTCTCCAGCTCCGGTTTTCAATATTCCGGTTCTGGTAGCGCCATCAAAGATCGTTGCTACCTCCTTACTCTGGACTTTCCAAATAGGTTTCCATTTCCCCGGTTCTTTGGATTTGTCTGTGTCACTGGACACAACTTCATCCGAAAGCTCCCATTCGAGATGGTAACCAAGGACTACAGGTAATATACCCAACCGATCGACAGGAAACAGTTACTGTAACACAGGTCTATTTTTCCAAAGCGTCACCAGTGGGATTTGAACCCTAGACCTGCCACTTGGGAGTAACAACTTACCAACTTCCCTAAGTCGCCACACCCTATGTGTTGTCTAATATTAGATACAAACATTATTCTATTAATTTAAGCAATTAAAAAAATCAGCCCGATTGACCGAAGTAATGCAAAATAAAAAATCAACTTCGCGTAGTCTAATATTAGTTTACAGTAAATTAAAAAAAAAAGTCTGACCGAACTTTTCAGTTCCCATGTAATACAAATCTAAAAATCAACTTTGTGTGATCTATGAACATTATTCTATTAATTTAAGCAATTAAAAAAAATTAGGCTAACTGACCGATGTAATGCAAAATGAAAAATCAACTTCGTTTGTTATAATATTACTGTATATGTCCGAAAATAAGCTACTATCTAAAATAAGCTACTTTCCTGATTTTTTTAAAAAATTTTAAAAAATTCATTAGCAGTTGCTATATATAAAACTTTTTTACTAAGTAAACTTCAAAAATTCATTAAGTAAAGTTGTTCAGCGCATCAAAATATACTTATAGTAAAAATATAGTGTTATTTGGACGACTTTTAATTAGTAAGATTTCAATTTTTTCAAAAATTGTAATATTTTAAAAATAAGCCACTTTACGATTTTTTGTTAATTTTTTGGCCAAAAAAGATAGCTTAATTTCGGACACATACGGTAGTTTACTATAAATTAAAAAAAAAGATTGACTAATTTTTCAAATTCTGTGCAATGCAAATCTAAAAATCAACTGCGTGTAGCTTAATATTAGTTTACAGTAAATTAAAAAAAATCTGACTGACTGACCGAAGTTTTCAAATCCTATGTAATATAAAATGAAAAATCAACTTTGCGTGGTCTAATATTAGATTACAATAAAATAAAACAAAAAAAAATCTGATCGACTGATCTAAGTTTTTAACCTCATGTAATGCAATATGAAAAATCAACTTCGTATACAGTACAGTAAATTAAAAAAAATCTGAATGACTGACAGATGTAAAAACAAAAAATCAATTTTGTATGTTCTAAAACAATTGCAATAGCGAATTTCATACTTGGCCTAGTAATTTATTATTTATACAAAACACAAATATCGCAATAATTACAGTTTTAAATAGAAATTGTTACAGAATGATTAAAAATTTTTCTACAATTTGATCACGTTTTTGGATGCGTCCAATAAAAACAACCCAAAATTAATTGTATAATAGATAAAATTGGTAAGCTCGTCATTATTAACCGATTGTTTTCCCACACAATGGTCACGTTTTCTGAAGTTGACCAAATAATAATATTTAATTATAAGCTTAGCCCATTGTCACTATTAATGCAATGAAATACTTGCCCTAGTAATTTATTATTTATACAAAACACAAATATTGCAATAATTACAGTTTTAAATAATGATAAAAATTTTTTCGCAATTCGATCACATTTTTGGATGCATTCAATAAAAACAACCCAAAATTAATTGTGTAATAGGTAAAGTTGGTAAGCTCATCATTATCAACAGTTTGTTTTTCCGCACAAAGGTCTCATTTTCTGAAGTTGACCAAATAATAATATTTAATCATAAGCTTAGCCCATCATCATTATTAATACAATAAAATAAGTTTTCTCACAACTTGATCACATTTTTTGGATACAACCAATAAAAACAACCCAAAATTATATCATGTAAATAGATAAAATTGGTAAGTTTAATTTTGTTATAATTAACCAGTTGTAAAAATAAGTTTCCCACACAATAGTCACGTTTTCTGAAGTTGACCAAATAATAATATTTAATCATAAACTTAGCTCGTCGTCACTATTAACACAATGTAACGTATGAAAATAAGTTTTCCCACAACTTGATCACATTTTTTTGGATGCGGCCAATAAAAACAACCCAAAATTATGTTATGTAAATAGATATTAACCAGTTGTAAAAATAAGGTTTCCCACACAATGGTCACGTTTTCCGAAGTTGACCAAATAATAATATTTAAACGTAAGCTTAGCCTTCATCACTATTAACACAATAAAAATATATAAAAAAATAAGTTTTCTCATACATTACAGTCGAATTTGTTTTAGGTATATAGATTATATCAAAATGACATAAGTGCACATGCCATGAGCTATCTAATCAAATCACGAATAAAAGGCCAATCAGTATTCAGAGCAGATCTCTGATTTCTTTATTGTGTTTTTTAAAAATAAAAAAAATTTATTAAATATATTAAGATAGTGTTAAGATATTTAAGCTTAAAGCCAAGAAAACTTTTACTTAGAAAAAATTTGTCCCTTTTCTACTGACTCACTCCTATATGTTTGGGATTACTTCGAAATTGAAAACAGATATGATGTCTGCAAGATAATAGTATTTGAAAAGGATAATAAAATTTAATATATAGAAAATTATAAACATATAGTAGTGCAACTAAAAATTTAAAACAACTTCTCTTAGTAAAGCATAAAATTTTGTTACTAGATGAAAATCTGCAAGTAAACTTGAGTAAAAAATCTTAGATACATATTGATGAAATGGTAAAAAAGGTGATACCACATTATGCATCCAAACAAGCAAAATTAAAAATGGTAACTACTAAATAGCTAGTTACTGATTCTCTACTATTTAGCATTGTCAATAGAAAAAGTTATCATAAAATAATGAATTATCTTTATTTAATATTAATACTACCAAGTTATAAAAGCATTAAAACAGATCTTATTGCAGCTTATTAAAGAGAAGAGTTAGAGCTCAAAGAATGATTTCTAACACTTGTAAAACTGCATCTATAACAACAAATTTATGAACATCTTGCAATAATAATAGATATTTTGGAGTAACACTTTACTGGTTAACTCCAAATTTTGAAGTATGTGATATTATATTAGCTACCAAAAGGATAGATCATCCTCATACTGATAAAAGAATACAAAAGTATCTAGATAAAAAAATAAAAGAATATGAATTATTTGGAAAATTATTTTGTGCAGCAAAAGACAATAGAGCAAATATAAAAAAAGCTATCAGAATTTGGAATAGTATAGAACACCTCTCTTGTTCTGCATATACACTTTAACTTACTGTAAACTGAGCCTTAAAAGTCATTAAACTGTATACTAAATGAATTCATAATCTTGTCAAATTTTTCAGTTACCTAAACAAGACCAATGCCTTTATCAAGCACAAATAAATTTATCTCAACAAAACAGAACCAATATAAGCCCTATTTTATTACACAATTCTGAAGATTCAAGTAAAAACTTAACTGAAGAAGAAATGAAAAATGATAATAGTTTGTTGAATAAAAAGAATTAAGAATTTTGCATACTATCAATAATACACAAACTTAGTGAAATTCAACTTGTTATTCATGGAAATGACTTTTTGTCTTGTGTAATGCAGTTGATTGGTTTCTGCAACTTTACTTTTAATAATGAGAATAAGACCAAAGAAGATTTTTGCAAATTAAATTTTTTTATATCTGATAAAAACAATTGGAGTTTATAGAAAAAATAGTTCAAATACTTTAACTATTTGAAGAATTAACAACTTACTTGAGTAGAATCAAATACACAACCCTTTCAGTTGTTAATTCAAGTATTGAGGCATTAAAACTTGAGTTTGCTAATAGTAATAGATTCTTTTGGATAGAATTGAACAAATGCTTAATAGTAGTATGTATGAATAAATAAATATATATAAATAAATGAAATTTAACTAAATCTATTAAAATAAATTAATAAAATTTTTTTTGAATTTTAAATGATAATGACAATCATAGCGATGATATATTTGTGGATGAAATACCTCAACAATCAACTACTTCCATACAACAAGAATCATCTTCAATGAACAAATAGTTACAAATATTTGAAAAGTGATTTATGACTCTTTTTTTGTTATTGGGAAGATCCAGAAGATATTGGATTAATGGCTACTTTATTAGATCCACGCTTAAAACAAATGATAGCATGATCAGATAGAATATGAGAAAATACAATTAAATTGTTATATGTGAATTTAAAACCTGGCAAAGTATATCTACAACTGTTGAAGTAGCTAAGCATGCTAAAGCATCCTTTTGTCAACTTCTTCTTTTATAAAAAAGATTTTTAGTCAAGTCCAAAAACAAGTTAACCATAAAATTAAAATTGTAATTGACAATTATCTGAATGAATCAATCACACAAATTCTAGCTCAAGATGACAATGTTTATCAATAGTAGTGTAATAAACAGTCATTTTTCTCTATCATTAGTAAAATAGCATATAAATATTTGTCCATTTCTGCAACCCCCATTCCAAGCGAATGCCTTTTTTCAGATACAGGCAATTATATTACTCCTAAATGAAACAATTTGTCATTTGAAATAATTAGCAAATTATATAGTGCATTGGATACTCTAATTTATTATATAAAGTATTGAGAAATAAAAACTTAATTCTTATATAAGATACAAAGTAATTATTAATTATGATTATAAATAACCAGATAATGAGTAATTAGAATTTTGTAACTACAAAAAAAAACTTAATTTAAATATTTTAGTACTTTAAAAAATGTACAGTAAATGCTAATGTTTGTTTATATATAAAAGCATGTTTTAAGAAGATTTCACATATGAAACTATAGTTCAAAAAATGCTTTATGCATAAATAATTATAAAGAATATTTAATATATGAAATATACTTGGGATGATTACATTCTAAAAAATATAAAATTTATAAAAAAAAAGCAAATTCTTCTAAGTCTACTTTTTCTTGCTATTATTTTAAAATAAATATCTATTAGAAAAAATGCTATCTACTATCTCAATTATATGTTATATTACTAATTATTAAAAATCTGTTACCAGTAAAGCTCTTACTATTGTTAAAATTTCTAAAGTAATAGATTTCAGAAATAATACTTTTTCTTTAAATGTTCTTTTGGTTGGATTTATTCTAAAGATGAGCATACTTAAGATTTAATTATGTTAACTCTGTTAACCTTTTCTATTGAGAATGTTTTATTTGTGATAAAAATTTTTGATTTATAAAAAAAGCAGATAGTAATGAATAGGGCTTTCTATTTTAAAGATATATTTAATATTAATATGTACTAAAATTATAATCTTATTTTATATTATCTTTCATTTTAAATATTTTTTAGATTGTTTTGCATAGAGTTGTTCATCTTGCTATAAATCCATCTGATTTACTTGTATTTTTTTTCTAATTAATATAATAACTATCATGACTAATTTTTCACAAAATGATCCTAATTATGATAATATTTCATTTTTTGTAAAAACAAAAGACTTTATAAACCAAGATAGTATTATTCTTGGATTTGAATATCTATTTAAAAGTTAGAACTCATCTTGCTTATACTAACAATTCAATAAAAATAGATATCTTATTTTTATAAATAGAGAGCTTTTGATAATTGAAAATACTTTATGTTGTTCATTTCTGTAGTATAAACTTTTGTGAATACCAAAAAATAACTTTGAATATGAAAAACTATTTACACTTCCATAGTTGAATAGCTCAAGTAACCTTTTAGCAAATGAACCTGATACAAACAAAGTTAGTATTACTTGCACAGTTGCTTCAATAGTAGACAAAAAAAAATACCCACTGCAACAAAACTATATCTTAGACTAAATGAACAACCAAAAATTACTGATCTCACTATAAAAGCATTAAACCAAAACCAGAATTCGGAAATTTAAAATTTTTTCTATCTTTTAAAATACTTAAATTTTTATTTTTTTATTTTTGTAACATGTTTACTTTTTTTATATTATATTATAATATATAAATAAATAAAATTTATTAAAATTTTCTTTTTAGTACTAAATTAATATATTATTAATTTTAATATTTTTAATAAAATATACAGTCAAACTCTCTCTATTCTAAACTGCTAGGACTGCTAATTTTTACTATATAAAAATTTAAAAAGTTCAGTTCTTAAAAAGTTATATATAGCTAATTTGAGCTTTATAATAAATTTTACAAATGTTCTAGAAGATTTTGTTCAGTTTAAAGAGAGTTTAATAGTGTTCAAATTAAAGGGAGATCAGATTAGAGAGAGTTAACTGTATAATTTTATCTACATTATGTTATCAAATAACTTAAAAAGTCTTGTATTAATCAAAATCTATTAATATTAAGCTTTGATTATGAATCTAAATTTATAAAGTATTAAAGCAAAATACTTATATACTGTAGGTTTTCGAAAATAAGCTACCTTCAAAGAATCTACTCTCTAGATTTTTAGAAAAATTTTTAAAGAAATCGTTAACAGTCACTATATATAAAACTTTTTTTACTATGTAAACTTCAAAGTTCAATTAAGTAAAGTTGTTCACCGCAATGAAATATACTTACAGTAAAAATTTCATACCATTTGGACAACTTTTTATTAGTATGTATGCTTTTTAATTTTTTCAAAAATTTAACAATCCAAAAATAAGCTACCTCTACGATTTTTTGTATAACTTTTTGGCCAAAAAGGGTTATTTTCAGACAAATATGGTAATTTGATATTTGACTCTATCAAGCTATCCAGGTCAAGAGCTTTTATTATTAAATATAAAATTAGTTCTTTATTAATTTTTTATATTATTTATACTCCTATTTTAAACAAAATAAAACTTATCAAATACAGGTGAGTATAATATAAATTAATTTTCACAAATGGAAACTAATTAATTTAAATAGAATCTATACAAAAAGAAATAAAAGAAGAGCAGCTCCAACAATTATGCAATTCCATTACAATAAACGGAAAATAATTACAACCTGCCCAATACTTTTATCATAATTAACAAATTTTTGCTAGTTATATTTATAAAAAGACTATACATAAGAACAAATTATTTCAGGCTTGAAAACCTGAAATTAGAATTTGACCTGAAATTGTTTTTGATCTATTTTACTTAAACCTAAAATTTTTTAATACATTTTTTGAATAAACAAAATTACTAAATTATAAGGTATAAATTTTATTTGCTCTTCCTAATAAAAATTTTAATTTGCTCTAACTAGGCACTTGAGTTGCTTAAAGGGAGCTTGAGATGAGTGTATTGTAATATTAATTCTTTCTTCTTTAGGAAAAATAATGAGATAATGAGAGATTTGCATCGGGATAGGGTAAATATTTACTTAGTTTAATATTGATAGAATGCACATGATCTCCTGTTGAATTAAAGCGTAATACATAAGTAGTTGCATTTAGGTGTGTTAAATCCAATTGTAGATTTCAGTTTACAAAACGGATCAAGATTAGATCAATGGATCATTTTAACATCCTAGTTGCATTGTTAAATACGATTGT
>QKWP01000005.1:964828-998825 GCA_003550325.1 Gigaspora rosea | reverse complement strand
ATTTTGTTAGAATTAATTAATAAATATTTGTGAATTATAAGATTTTATAAAATTTTATTAGTAAAATTCTATAAAATCTTATGATTCATAAAATTTTACTAATTTATTCTAACAAAATGCACTAAGTAAACTTGTTCAGCGCCAAAAAATACATATAAATATATTCGGACTCAGACCAGTCTGCAGACTTCGGACCAGACCCGGACCGGACTCATGGTTGAGTCTGAGTCTGGTCTGAAGTCTGAAATTAGTAAAATTTAGAGTCTGAGTCTGGTCTGATCCCGGACCGGACCCAGACCGGACCAGACCCGGACCGGACCTAGGAGCACTACTACCAATTAATTAGTTGCAACTATAGTTGGCAACTAATCAATTAGTAAAATATTTATTAACTTGAAACTCTAACACACTTCAATATAGTACTATAATCAAAGCAGGTTTTACTTTAGTGCGGAATTCACTCTGATATATTATTATTATTATTATTATATTATGTTTATAATATTTTAAATTAAGTTAGTATATTGCAAAAAATCTTAAATATATTTTTTTTTAAATAGTAAAGGTTATTGCTATATTAAAGATAATAGCATATCTTTTATTTTAATCATCGAAGTAAGTATAAAATTTTGGTATTATTCATGAGAAGTTTAATTTATAGAATGCCAATTTTAATTATATGAAGTTACAAATGTATTTGCTAATTTACTTTTTTTGCTAGTATTTATTCATATGGGGCCTTTGCAATAGAAAGGGCTAATACTGCTCAAAAATAAAAATCTGGTTTTTGTTATATTTGAATAAATTTTGACACACACTATATTTTTCAATTATAAGTGAAAATTGATTGGCATAATAAAAAATTGAGATATTTAAAAAAAATTTCTTGGGAGCTTCATACATCATGAGAATACCTGATATAATGAACTAATCAAATCACGAAAATTTTGATTAACCCAGATCAGTCTGAACAAAACAAACATGATTTTCTCAAAATCATATATAAACCAGTATCAGCCCTTTCTACTGCAAAGGCCCCATATCAAATCTATTAATGAAACTTTGTTACATAGAAAAAGTTTTAATTTTTAACAATTTATTTTTGTTATCAATATATGTAATTAATTTATTCATGTGAATTATTTATTTAATAGTTGTACAAAATTTTCTTTCTGTTATAAATAAACATGTTGTCTGTTAACAAAAAAAACTTTGAGCAGTAAGCGTGCATCTCTGCTCTTCTATTAGTCTAATACCTGCTCTAAGATATAATAAGTAATTTCACAAACATTTGCTTTTCATATAATATAGACTTTTCTTTATATAGTAAACTTTACTTCATTTTAGAATAATTGCAAAGCCAGTTTATCCAAAAAAGTTCAAGTAATAATAGTAATACATTCAACTAAATTAGAAATTTATCATTATACAAACTATCAAATAATTTTGATTTTATACTAATTTTTATCAGCTAGACATTTTTTATTTAATGAATAATATGATTTCATTAGTAAAATTTTTTATGATCTTGGGGCAAAATTGATTAATTCCAATCTAGCCAACTATAGTACAGGACAGCTTAAGATATTCAATTTTATTAGTTGTTTTAAAATAGTATAACTTTACAAAAAATTATTAAATCAAAAAATCCTCTTTTAAATTGATAATTTGTAATACAAACTATATTTACAAAAGAGGATATTCTTTAATTTTTATTTTTAATAGTGTTATAATGTTTAAACTTTGTTATTATATATATAAATCAAAAATTTGGAGCTGATCTACATATATAATCCAATAAAAATTGATTATTTTTGTGTTATATTATCCTAAATTTGGTGCATTTTAGTAAAAAGTTGATGTTTTATAGTGTTCTTATTCAAATATGGACCTTTTTAATAATAAATTGAAAAGTAGATATCTTATACTGTCCTACACTATATAATTCTAATGCATTTTAACAAATTCTAACTTAGAATTTTGGAACCCCTGTATGAGTTCTTAATTTTATTAGATGGAATAAAAGTTTTTATGCTTGTGAGATCTTAAAAACTATTATGGAATCTTTGAAACTAAAGTCTTGTTGGATATAAATAAGAAAATTTTAATATCACAATATTAAACCTATTCTTGTGTTTTTTTTTTAAGACCTTTGCCATATAACATTTTTACTAGTAAAAGTTATTTCATTCGGGATTCCAAAAAACTATTTTGAAATTCCTGAAACTAAGGTCTTGTCGAATATAAATATGAAATTTCAAACTGTAATATAAGTTATTTTTTTAAAAAATTACGGTTTTACTTTTATAAAGCACTAAATTTTACTAATGTATTTACATAGTCAAACTAAAAAATAAAATGACGGTACGGTCATATGAAGATCGACATTTGTACTACTTAAATTTTAGCAATGGAGCCGATGGGTCTGATTTGCATCTCTGATTTGCATCTCTGATATCCATATCCATAAATTCATGCCGTAATTTGAACGATTATATTAATCTATTGTGCATAACTGATAATATAAATATTGTTTGGCGTTATATACGTACGTACATAAATATATGTGTATCTATTGTCTATCTTATTAGGGTCCAAATATCAGATAACAAAATTTTAATTTGATTTACTTGGACAACCGAATATTCAGTCAATCGAAATCTTATATTTAATATATATATAATATAAAATCATGATTATATGCATTAATATATTCGCTGCCAATGCCTCATTTTCCCGGCGGTCATTTCCTCTACAAGCAATTTGCCCGACATCATACAGGTGACCTGCAACTAATCGAATGCTAACTCTAACAGCTAACTCTATGTGATATCGGGTAAATGGCCTGACTGTCGGGGTAGTGTTTTGACCCGGGTGGGTGTCACCCGGGTCACCCGCGGGTGGGTGGGTGACCCGGGTCAAGTTGCAACAGCCTGGGTGAGAACGGGTGGGTCAACCCGCGGGTGACCCGTGGGTTGACACACGGGTGACCCGTGGTAAACCCACGGGTCACCCACGGGCAGACAAATTAATGCAAATTTGTGAAGTCGACAGAATCAAATTCGAAAAATATTTAATAGTAAATTATTTAAAGGAAATCATAATGCAGTACAGAATTTTAATAAACAGTATTATAGCAGATAGTATTACTGCATCACAGCATTACGGCATTACGGCTTTATAGCATTACGACTTTACGGCATTACGGCATTACGGCATTATGGCTTTACGGCTTTACGGCTCACAGCAATTACGGCAAAAAATACGGCAATGCCGTAAACGTATTACTGTAATTTGTAAAATTAATTCTACCACCAACTATAGGTTACCCACCTGGTCAAATCACTAACCACCTGTGATTTTTTTTAATTGACCCAGGTGACCCGACGGGTCACCCGTCGGGTCACCTGTCGGGTGACCCGGGTGGTGCCTTTTTTTGGACTGACCCGTTTCCACCCGGGTGGCACATTGTCCACCCGTCGGGTGACCCGGGTGAAGATTTTTTAGACGGGTCAATTCACTATGTCGGGGAAATGGGCGGCTACCCGAGTGGAGCCACTGGCTTGCCTAATTCAAATAAATCATAAAAATTCAAAGTGCTTTTTTTTCAATAGAATATCTTGGACAAAAGTTTTTAAAATTAGGCTTCACGGTTGTATGATTCCAGAAATGTGCC
The DNA here is from genome assembly GCA_003550325.1 of Gigaspora rosea. Taxonomy (NCBI): domain Eukaryota; kingdom Fungi; phylum Glomeromycota; class Glomeromycetes; order Diversisporales; family Gigasporaceae; genus Gigaspora; species Gigaspora rosea. Next base: position 995,149 of record QKWP01000005.1, on the reverse strand, counting down.
ATTACATATTACTAATTTGCTCATTTCGATAATATTAACGAACCTTTTTGGATTTTTGCCAATTCTATTGATTATTAACAATAAATTATATAGGTTTAGGTAATAAATCAATCAAAATAATAATAGTATAATTTATGCTTTCTTCATAACCCATATAAACCTAATTTAATAAATATAGGATAGAAGAAATGTAAAATACAACATATTATTAAATATATATCAATATTTACAGCCACATGATTAATACAATAGAAATCTTATTTTTAATAGTTTCTAACTTGAAAATTCTATATGCAATTTTCGACCCATCTTTATGTTCAAAGAAGCGTGTTTCAGACATATTGTATTATAAGTAGGTTTTTTTTTTTACAAGGAAAAATACGTTGTGAGGATGCTTTAAAGATTTTTTTATAGTTCAAGTAGTTTCATAATAATAAAACTAAGGTAACATAATTAATACTGCGATAATTTTTTCATGCAATTTTCTGCGATAAAACAAAGATTATTAACCTATTTTTTTGGGTTGTCAATTCTCCGAAAGTTATCCAACATCACATAGTGTTATATTTAGCATTCGAATAGCTGCGTGTATATATTTTAGCAAACTGTCACCCCGTGTGATATCAAGTAGGGGAATAACTTTCGGGAATCATGCCGTAATCATTTTTTGATATCTCCGTCAGATGTTTTGTTAACTTAAACCAGGGACAATATTAAACTATATATTTGGATTTAATGAATGGTTGCGTCAAAATCGGATTTGTGTATCAACCCATTTCAATGCCCATATTCGGACGGGCATCCGAAAATTATACAAATTTTGATAGTACATACGTACATAGACTTGTAAAATTCAAGTTTTTATACTTTTTTAGTTTTTTAGAATTAGGGAATTTTAGAATTAGGGAATTTTAGAATTAGGGAATTTTAGAATTAGGGAATGCGCAAAGTATTGCCATTCCTTCATGTTGGGGTAAGAACAGGTTATAGGAAAAATAGCTTTAAAGATTTTTTTTATGAATCACACGTGCGTACGTTGTGAAAGGCACCTCTGATGTTGCTGCGGTTCCGAGGTGGTACAGTTCCAAGAATCCCGAAAATCCTAGATCTCTAAGTGAATTCCCTGAATAGCAAAGGTTGCAATTATTAGAAATAGTTAGAATCTTTAGTATTTCAGATCTTTGAGTTATATTCAGGATTTGTTATCTCATTACCATGCAATGTCACGTGACTTTTCCGAAAATAGACGCTGTAGGTCCCGTGATTAAAGAACATGATCGGTTGCGCGAAATCTTCGGACAGTGCACTGCCGTAGATTTCCCAGATCACGATACAAGGCTTAAACGAACATTCATGAATGTTAGTGGCTATGATATAGATGCGAAATTGAAGATGTTCGCATTCCACGGGATTGTGTAGAGAATAACGAATTGAGGTTTGGTGAAATTCCTGTCCTTTAAGGAGAACCCGTGAAAGTAATAGATGCCCTTTTCATCCCCGTCAATATAAACATTTATATTTAGGGATGGTTCGGTCGGTTACGGTCGCTCACGGTCATTTATTCGGTTATTGTCGACTTTCTGATATATGGCACTACTAGGTTAAAAGTTTCTGTTTATCAATACGGTTATAACCGGCTATAGTCGATGGTTGACCGGGCTATAACCGGTTATAACCTAACCGAACCTATCTCCATTTATATTGTTAAATCACCATTGTCACTATAACTTATTGACTATAAATAAGTATATAAGCGAAACTGTTTCGTTTTGAATAAAGAGTTAAAGTACTAAAAGTCAAATTAGGTGTTCCTCTCCAATAATTCCCGATTACTAGATACTAAACCTGTGGTCCTAAATTGAAGAGTTCGTAATCTAGTCCTTTCACGCCTCTACCGAAGCCTTCCATTATTGGGGTTAATAGTGTAGTATTCCTTGATAGTATAATTGTTAGTTGATTTTTAGGGTATTTCTTGATAATATTATTGCTAGCTGATTTTTACAACATACGTACTATCATGATTTCTATATGTCCATCCTAATTCGCGTACTCACTTAAGGAAGACTATCTGGAATTAGTGCGTGGTGAAAACCTGTAACTGTATTTAATGATCAATTACTATTATGATCAATTACTCTTATGACTCAAATAATGACCATTTACTGTGCCAATGCCTACCGTTCAAAGTGTCTTTCTTGACATTTTAAATACAGTACATTTTTTTATTTTTGAAATAAAATTTCATTGAAATTTATAGTTATATACAATATTACAATTCAATTTTTTTAAGATTATGTGAATGACTTACTGGTTATACTAACCTTATTTTCGTGTTCTTCGAATATGCAAATATACAAAACATCTAGGTTTCACGGATCTTGAGCATTTTGAAATTGCCACAGGGTGTAGAATTGATCTTGTCCAACAAAATCAGAACTAATATAGATCTGGAATGAAATGAAGACAATGAAAACTAGAGAAATCATAAAATAATACAAGTTTTCACTATAACTAAGTAGACATGCTTTATTAATGTCCAAAGTTTCTAAAATTCATTATCTAAACCATTAATATGGGGGTCTTTGCCTTGAAAATGACCTTACGGGACTATGTAGATCTTATGGATAAAAATTAAAGTTTCTAGCCACTCAGTAATCTAATTCAAATAAACCTTTTTTTATTTTGTAAAACTCACTAAGCTCTACAAAATAAAAAAAAAGTTTATTTGAATTGGATTACTGGATAGCTAGAAATTTTAATTTTTATTCATAAGATCTACATAGTCCGATAAGGTCATTTTCAAGGCAAAGACCCCATATGTTACAGCTACATTTGCGAAATCATTTAATTTTGTAATGTCGTAAAATTTCAAAAACTATGAATTAACAACTCAAAATTGGTTTTAATCACTGCATATTGTTTCCGCTTCGAATGTAACTTACATAATGTTGTCCAGAGAAAATGGTTGTCGGATTTTTTGCTGGCTTATATGTGAGTTCGAAAATTGATGCCGGTAAAATTATATTTATCATAATTAAAGTTAGCGTTATGACTTCATTTTGACATTCATTTTTTTTTTCGTTTTGATATTCACCGTGATTTCGAATTTTTTTTTTTTTTTTTTTTTATGTTGAATTCACAATATAAAGAGTATCGTATTCTTAAAGTTAAAACGACTCATTTTATAATAAAAACTTGATATCACTAAATTTGTGTATAATTACTCAGTGTTTCATATTTATTCGTGTTAATTAGGCTGGTCAGTGCATAGAACTTTTTAACAGACATCTGTGCGTTATTTCGATTACTTGCGTGTTATTTCGAATACGCCCATGTGCGATATTTCGAGATAAAGAGTCAATTTAGAAATCCGATTATTACTGTACTATAAACTCACTGGTTAGGAAGTTCGATACATTATGAAAATCAAAACTATATGTGCTATTAAAGAAACTCTTATTGCAGATTTTTAAATAATTGTTCCCTGATTAACTAATCGAAACACTTATACATAAAAATTTGTCGCTTTTTTTTTTTTTTAGATGCACAGGTTGTATTCTTTTTCTCAAAACTTAATTACAAATCATTCCTTATGAATACGAAATTAAGAGTCTTTTTTTACATTACATATGATAGAATTTTTTTCTTAAAAATATTTTAATTACATTTTAATTTGGTGACCAAACAAATTTTACAAATAAATTGATAAGTTTGATTGATTAAAATACAAACTTCACTCTGTAGTTATGTTCATAGTTGCTTATTATTAACCTTCTTGAAATTTCACTTTTGGATTTGTTTTTAAGGCTGTATATCTAATTAAGCCTGGCGAAACAGGAATGCTTATAAGTCATATAAACGTCGATTTCGCTTTAGTTACACGAAAATTTCATAAATGATTTTTATATGATACCACATATAGGTTTGTTTTACATAGTGTACCCCACACCCCAATGTTACATGAGGTGCGCGTTATTTTAGGGGGCGTATGGGCGTTATCTCGAAACCAAATATGTTATTTTTAGGGGGCGCGATTTTCGAAGTAACGCCCATGTCCTCTATTTCGAGAATTTATATACTTTTTATTCACAATAATTTAGTCAGTTGAGTAACACTTGTTCGCGTTTAATTTAACTGTGAATATAAAAGTTTTTGTAAACATCATTATATAGTACTTTTTATATAATCTTGTTCGGTTTGTATAAAATATTATTTAAGCGATGCGCTTAAAATAATTATTCGAATTTGTAAATATTTTTCATTATAAAATGCCTTATTATTTATTCATTGTTAATTTAAATGTAAACACAAAAACGTTTGATACAGCATTTGAAATAAATATTATTATATAATGCTACTCACTAATTTATTTTATTCACCTTCGGTTTGCTGAGTATCAAGATCTTTTTAATCGGCGCATTTAAGATAATCTATTCAAGTTCATGACATTTATTCGCGTTCATTTACAAATGAGTATAAAGAACTTTTAATACCTAGATCAATTAAAATTATCACAGTATTATGATTACATAATGCTACCCAACCGGTTGTTTGTGATCGGTTCGGTTGAAAATTGAACATTTATACCAAGACCAATAATCGATTCTAAAATATAAGAATCAACTAGCCATTCTTTTTTTAAAAAAAAATCACAGTAATAATATAAATTAAGCGGCATTAAGACTAAATACTTATTATCGAAAAATTATTACCAACGAATTTAAAGCACGGGCACTTTTGTCGGGATTGTCGGGAATTAGTGAAATAAATTCAAATACCCCGATCACTATATCAAGATCACGGGATATTTATTAAAAATACCCTGATCACGTATGTGTACAAACGGAAACTTCGTTTCCGCTAATACCCAACGGCTCAGGATATTTTTATTACAAATATTCAGAAAAGGATAATTTTTTTTTGAAAAATACCCCGATCATTATATCAGGATCACGAGGCATTTTTATCACAAATAACTATAATTACATAATATTTCTCTTTTTTTTTATTTATTGTGCTTATTAAGATCTTTTTACCCAATTTATTTAAAATTTGTAATAATTTAACTGATATTAAAAATAAATAAATAAATAAAATAAACTATTTAAATTCGTTTAATTGCTTTGTATAAAAAACTTAATTTGTATTATATATTAAAAAAAAATAAGCTATATTAGTTAATATATTGAATTTCTATAAACTGATTGAATTTATGCAATTTGAAACCGATTCGGATCCGACATTCGGTTTGAACCCGATGCCAATCCGAAGTTTTTAAGTCCAAACCACAAACTCTCAAAATTCCAAATTCTAAACATAGTAAAATTTATCCCAAATCCAATAATTCAAATCCCAATCCCAAACATACATCCCAAAAATAATAAAATTGGGGCCCCAATCCTAATCCTGTCCGACTTGAATTTTTGGAAGACTATTTATGTAATGTTTATAATTACTTGTATTAATTTTTATTGAACATATATTATTTGCTGTAATAATAATAATAATAATAATAATGTGTGCTTTTTCGTTGAGTAAAAAGGTTTCATTTTTATCTGACAATAAGCATCCGAAATCAAATAAAATAATCCGGCTACCATTTTTCGTGCGGCGCCGAGAGTTGTTCGGATATAACTTAATCACATGACACACGCTATATGTTATTATGTGATCATACGTAGCGTAGCGTGAATTTTCCTCTATATCTGATATTGTATGTTTTTCGTTTCAAGAAAAATGAAAAATAAAAAAACTGTTTTTAACAAAGCGATCTACGTGTTCTCATTTTTTGATAATAGCTTTCAATATTGTCATAGTATCTACTCATAATCCCAAGAAAATCCAAGATAATGTAATGTAGAATTTTTCAACGGATAAGAACCTAGATTAGAACCAGGATTGACATCAGATGGATTGTCAATAGATCTCCATTGTACAATAACTTGTGGTTGAAAACTAAAAGAATTTATAGTTCCTTGTTGAATTTTTTCAATTATTTCTAAATCAATCGGATCTTGTGGATTTTCAAGTTCAAGATTATTTAATAACTTATTAGCACCCAGAGATGAAACGGCATAAGCATGAGTGCAACCTGGTTCGTTAGATTTGTAAACTTTGAATTCATTAGAACTGCTCACATATTCATCATTTTTTTCCCAACCACAATGACCAAGATATAATAAATCCCAACCACTTGGTAAATTAGGAAGAATATCAGTCATTATATTCACGATATTCATTTCAATATCTACATCATCTTCTAAAATTAAGGCACTATCATAACCATTTGCGATAATTGATTGATATACTTTGTAATGACTAATGTAACAAGCTTTTTGAGAAGTTAAAAGTTTACCAGAATTAAATTTTTCAAGTTCTTTTCTATCAAATTTTGAAACGGCAGGAAAATAATCGAAATTTAAGTTAAGTTGATTTGCAATAGCCTCCATTTTTTCATGTCTATCAGTTCGATATTCAAGATTTATGACATAAATATGATCAAAACCAAGGGTACGATTTAAACATTTATAGAAAAGATTAGAATTGAAAAAATTAGGAAAAGATAGAAAGTATAGAACCCAATAAATTATGAACAATGACATTATAGTAAATATGCTAAAAAATAAAAATTTCTTAAGACATTTCATCATTGATGTCATGGTTAAAATAAACAAATACTGGTATTATTATAATGAACTTTAATCGAATAAAAAAAAAAGACCGGTTGTTAACTCTAACAAATATAACGATAATGACAAAATATATAGTATTTAATTAAATTGGCAAGTTATAAAAAATTAAATTGCCAAGCTAAATAAGAAGAATTAGAGCTCTGAATCGAGAAAATACCGACCCGGGTCATGACCCGGGTTATATGGAAATTCATAATTTAACTCTTAAAAAGGGTTTAATTTAACAATTTTAATTAGAGCTATTGGTGTAGAGAGCAGTCTGTACTTAGGGTGTCTAGCATAGTGGCAAGGGCATATCAATGGTGCATGCTTAAAACAAAATTTGCCATAATATAGATACATGCTATATGCACTGTATTATAAATAATAATAATATTGTGCCATACCAAAGGCATGCCAGGACACCCTACCTGTTCTCCAGATCTTTAAACAGAACTTTTCTGATTTTGTATTGAAAAGTTTCTTGACTTTGCTGATAATTTGAGTTCGTTCATTTTCTACATCAGGGAATACCAGATTACTGTGTTTTAACTATAGTATGTTATTCATGAATTTGACCCATGTTATTCATGATCCGTTTAACCCGGATCAGGCCATATTTATAAGCAAATTGCATTTTAATGGGTTTTTGTTTATTCGAATTCTGACCCGTTTGACCCGGGTCATAGCTCTAATAAAAACCTTACACCATAATGATAATATAACAGTGTAAAACCTGAGTTGCGAAATAGTGAAATCCGCGAGTTAGGGCGAAATCCGTATAAAAAAGCGAATTTCACCTCATGTGATGATCACAACTCAGGTTTCACCCTGTCGTATGATATTAGATATCAATATATAGTAATCAAAGTAATTAAATTACTGTTACTTCAAACCATAAATAATTTAAATAATAAACAAAAACGTTTGTCTCAAATTTTTAGCCATAATCCGCTAGTGACTTTGTATTAAATTAAAATTTCGTATGGTGCAGGACATCTATACTCGACAAGCACGTGATTTGTTTCAATTTTTCAAATTGCTGTTTTTATACAAGAGATTTTCAAAAAAATTGACCGGTAATTTTATAAAGCTATGTAAGTTCTATAAAATTATCGTTTAGTTTTTTGAAAAAACTTCTTGTATAAAAAGTTTTAACAGTTTGAAAATTGATATTAAAAATATTAAGATTTACAGTATATATAAAATGAACTTTAAACGAACTTTAAAATGCTACAAAGACATTATTTTAAAAAATCTGGCCAGTAATTTTATAGAACTCATGAAGAATAAAGTTACCGGTCAGATTTTAACAATATTGCCTGTATAAAAAGTTTTAACATTTTGAAAATATTGTCTAGTATAGATGTCTTGCACCATACGAAAATTAAGAGTTGTCACATTTAATAATAGGATCATGATGCATTTAACCGGAAAAGTAATTTGAGTACAAACTCTGGGTCCCGAAGGGAACCGGAATCTGAAATATGAAAGTTCACGAAAGTTATTGGTGCTTGGTTCTGATTAAGGGTGTTCTCAAGCATCTCACTCAATGGATCGGTAAAACTTTTAATTAGTCGTAACGTGCTTGTTATTAGTTGTTAGTTGTAAGCATAGTTATTTAGAAAATCGTCGCAATATGTGATGTGACTTTTTACACATACGTACGTACGTACGTACGTACATACATACGTAATAATTACGTAAAAAGTAATTACTTTGCCCATCTTTAAGATGAATGGAAGTGCAAAACTTTTTTTTTTTTATAGAGTTGCTCTGATTGGTTAAAATTAGAATTCGCATTTCGCACAATGAAATTTTAACAAATAATTCTTTCTTCGGTTAAACCGCATTAAACACTCATTGATCGCAATTATTTGAGCAGTACCTCAATCACTAGCGAACATACTAGATGTGACACATAATAATCCGAGTATTTGTTATTTGTAGTTCATGCGAGTATTGGTCAAGGAAAAATCTGTCATCAGAGATTTTCAATAGTATTTTTGTACCGGAAATAACCCACCTAATTTATTATGAATTGCGCCCGGTCATCTGGTACGTAATATAATTGAAAGCCTGATGACAGATTTTTTGGCGGCACTCATATGTCGGTACTGAATAGTGGATCTATTGATTTTATAATAAAAACAGATTAATCAATAGAATAAACGAGCGACTTTGCATCTCTAGATCGGGTCCTGAAAGGGACCCAGAAGCTGACATATTAAATTTTACAGGCAAGATACAAAAATTATTGGTGCTTCGTTCGTATTCGATAACGATATTCACGACAATAGGGTTAGCAAAATAACTTGAATTTATTTGGTAGTAAAAAAAAAAAAATGAAACTTGTGTTATTTAACAGCATATACGTATAAGACAAAAAAATTAAATTTGACCTGATTTGATTTGATTTGACTTGATTTGACTAGATTAATTCAAAATTAACTAAATAACTAAATAATTGATTCGGATTTGATTTAATAAAAAAAGAAAAACCTAACGCTAATACAGTAATAAAAATTATACCAAATATATATAAACATTTTAAAACCGGAGCCGAAACTTATAGGATTAGGTATCCGGGTTACTGTAAGATATAATAACAATACCGATACGGTCCAGGGTACATATTAATGATAATCCTTACATGGTAATCTAATCCAAGCAACTGTGCTGAAGCCAAATATTATGCTTCGCTGGGGGGGGTTTTTTTTTACGACTCCATTATTATCAACGTTCTGTAAAGCGGGATAAATAATGATAGTAGTAAACGTTATTGGCTAAATTCGATATGCTTACCAAAATAAAAAAAGTAAATCGTTTTTTGTGTGATTTTGATCATCAGGCGTTGTTATTGGGTGACGCAGCTTGCCGTAAAAAATACTGCAAAACACTGCAAAATAAAATTAGTAATTTATTTATGTAATTTGAGTAATTTGAGAATGAACTAATCACAATTGCACGTACAGTCTCCAAAAACATTTATTTGTAAAACCCCCTATTGTCAGGAACCCGTAACATTTAATAACGATAACAAAAAAAAAAAAAAAAAATCGTTATGCACTCAAACCAAAATGGGCTAATTTTTACCGTGCCAAGATAATAGTCTAAATATAGAAAAATATTTGCCATTTTGTCAGATGACCTTTTAACTTTAGCCAAATTTTTAATTATTACCAAAATTAGTCAGACTAGTCAAACTACTGAAAGAAATTATTCATAATCCATTGGATTATAGGGGGGATGATGATTCTACAGACTCCAAAATGTTTGGGTTTGTTACGTACCATTCAAAAAGATTTGATGATTTTCATGACTTCATGTTTATTATCGTGATACCTTTCAAAGGGTGATTAAATATACAGTATTATGTATTATGTAATTATAAATAATAACAAATTTTTTATTAAGATAATAAATTCCTAGAAGAATAATGTCAAAATAGTAATTACACAAAAAAACAATTATATACGTACGTACAAAGAGGAGATCAATGAATTTGTAATAAGCTTTACAAGAATAAGTTTTCTATAATAGTAGACTTAATTTATTATTCTCGTATCGGCGGAAATAAAAATTAAAGTTTGCCACAAATCAATGAATATTTTTTTCCTTTTGTACTTGATACAACTAACTAGAGAATTGAATTCTTAGTAATACGTAATTTTCGTACGTGTATGATATGATACGTACTTTTCCTACTTTAAAGAAAAAATAAAATAATACTTTAATAGATAGATATACATACTTTGAAAATAAATATACACTTGAATATATAGATTATGTTGAATAGAACTATTATATTTTACGTTTTAATCAAACGGCGTCTTCGTCGGTTTTTTCCTAATAGAATAATAAGCTTGTGATCTTGAATGCCAGTAAGAAAGCCCAAACGTACGTACGTATAATGCGGTGCAGATGTATTGTCGTAACCTTAGTTACGACAATATAAAAAGGTTATAAACAAACCGGTTTTTAATATAAAGTACAACGGAGTCATAATCTCTAGCATAATTTACGCCCATAATACTACGCACGTACTGTTACTTTGTTACTTAGTGCGTTTTTATTATGATCATTGTTTTCTAAATGTCAAACCTTTAAATATTTTAGTGTGAAAAATATTTATACTTCAAAATATACTGTATATTCATATTATTATAAATCGTGGACTCACAAGATAACTTGATCCTTGATCTCTCTTTTTCAACCCCGCGGATTCAAAGTTTTGTTTATATAATGATGGAAGTGTAAATAATGATGAACTGTATATGAACTATATAATAATAAATTTATAATAAATTATTTAGTATATAATAAATAAAAGTATTATTAAATTAAAATTAATGAGCACGTAATTTAACTTTTTAACAAAGAAATAAAAAATTATATGCATTATACGTATGAGCAACGTAGTTCTTTCAATTCTTTTCAATTTGATGACATTTTAAGTCAGTCATTGTTCAAAATTCTTTACCTCATGATTTTCTTAAATAATAATTTTTAAAAATTCTTGAGAAATGCTGAAATTTTTTTTATCAATTTTATCAATAATAGTTTAATTGAATCCTGCAAGTTTGCATAATTAGATTTAACGTTATAGAACTATCATCTAGCGCTAGCGCTATAAAATATTAAATTGGTGATGTGTACGCACGTACGCCGTTTCATGGATGATCTCGGAGAATTAGAGAGAAATAAACAAAGATGACAATGGGCGTATGCAGAATGTAAAAGTTCTACTATTGATATATCTTACTTTTTTTTTGTATTAAAAGTAACAAGAATAATACTTTTTGTGTAATGCACTTAAATGAATATGGCTGCATTAACCGTATTAATATTGATACTGTTCACACAAGGTTTGAAAATAAAAAGTCACGACCTTTTTTCTAAAAAAAAAAAAAAAAATCAAAGCTTTATTAAGATACACTCCCTTGTACGCAAAATGAATATATGAATTTCCTTAGTTTATTATTAAATTTAAAACTAAGTTACCGTTATATAGTTTTTTTGTAATGCTTTTTTTTAAAATTATATAAAATAAAAAAAAAAAAAAAAATTTCTTTTTTATAAGATAAACTTTGTCAAAAAAATTTTTTTTTTTTAAAAAAAAAAAAACAAACCAAAAAAAATCGATAAATATGCAAAATTCGGAATTACTTTCTATCAATATTCAAAAAGCCAACAACAGTCGAAAGGCTTCTATCGTATCTTCAAGTACTCCATCAAGTCCTCATTTTATTCAAAATAGTTTAAGTCATGACTTAAATGATATTCTTCGAGGTTTTGTTGATGAATTATGTGAAATTTTTATTGAGGCAAGACAACGTGGTAAACCTGATACAAACACTTGTAAACTTTTTACTGATTATTTAAAATCACAAAATCAAAATGTAGAACAAATTTTTGAATGTCTTTTAAATAATACCCATAGACCTGAATATACTGCTCTTTTAGGTTATTTTTATTTTAAAGGAATAGGAACAAAACCTAGTTTTCGTAAAGCTTATAGTACATATCTTTCTGAAGCTAAAAAAGATTATTTTATAGCTCAAGATTTAGTTGGTGATTGTTATTATTTAGGTAGAGGAACTATTAAAGATTGTAGAATGGCTTTCGAATGGTACCAAAAAGCTGCCGATAATGGTAGTATTGGTGCTCTTGTAAGCTTAGGAATGTGTTATATTTTAGGTGAAGGTGCTCCAATGGACTATCATAATGCTTTTCAACATTTTAGAAAAGCTGCAAGTTTAGGAAACATTATGGGAATGTATCGTTTAGGTTATTGTTATGAACATGGAATAGGAACTGAAAAAGATCTTAAAAAAGCTTTTCTATTATACGAACAAGCTGCAAGAGGTGGTTCTACTGATGGTAAAAAAAGTCTTGCCTCATGTTATGAAAAAGGAAAAGGAACAAAAAAAGATATTAAAAAAGCTAAATTTTGGAATAAGGAGGCTGCTAATGACAGTTATAAAGCTGCCAACAAACGAACTCAAAAAACTAAATTACAAAACAATTCTAAAAAAGGTAAATTATATTTATATATATTTTTAATTTATATTCTTATATATAATTTATATTCATACTTACAAACTTACATACTCACTTACTTACAAACTTACAAACTTCTTAGTACCTCCCGGTAAAAGCAAATTATCTAAAGCTACTAACACAGGTAAAATTATCTAATAAATAAAAAAAAATTTTTTTCCATTTAAATTTTATATTAATCATTAATTTTGGGTTTTTCCTTTCTTTTTTTATAACTTTTTTAAGATTCTACACGACGTTCAGAACCTTCAAACAAAAACAATTCTTCATCGAACAATGTTACATCTTCAAAAAATGTTAATTTACATGAATCTCCTTCAGAGTCTTCTTCGAACAATGTCAATTTACATGAAACTCCTTCAGAATCTTCGAACAATGTCATTTTATATGAACTTTTTTCTGAATCTTCAGTCGAAGATAATTCATTATCAAATAGTGATCATTTTCATGAACTTTCTTCAAAATCAGAAGTTATTGATTTGGGTAATGCATTTAAGTTAATTAATATTACCCTTCATAAACTTGTTTACTAAAATTCCATGATCTTAACATTATCATTTGTGTTCAGACCATTACGTAGAAGGTGATTTATCGTTAAAAACTATCGATTTACGCGAATCTTCTGAAGAATTTTCTGAAACTATTATTCCAGGTAAGTTATTCAATCTTTGTATGATATCAAAATTTTCTTTATTATATTTATATAATCAATTATAATCAACTATAATCAACTCAATGTTTAGAACCTTTCGTCGAACCAGTAGAAACTGATGATTTGCATGAATCCTCTATTGATGAACCTTCTGAAATTATCATTCCAGGTAAAATTTTTTAAACAATATTTAAGAATTTGACATGTTAACTCAAATTAACTCTATTATAAATTATTATATTAGTTGAAACTTGTTCAGAACCTTCTGTTGAAAGCGAAATGACGTTGGAACCAATTTATTTACGTGAATCCCCTCTTCCCGAGGAACTTTCTACAATTGTTACTCCAGGTAAAGCATTTATTCATAATTATATCATTATATTTGTTGTATTTTAAATTCAAGTTAACCTTGTTTAATTATTATTCAATTGAATCTTTAATCAGAACTTTCCGATGAAAGCAACTTGCCATTGGAAACTACTGATCTATATGAACCTTCTTCTGAACAATCTTATGAACAATCTTATGAACAATCTTATGAACAATCTTCTGAAATTATTATACCAGGTAAAGTAATTTAATCAATTATAATAATATTTATATCTTAAATATCTTAAATTCAAATTTAACAAATTTATCTTTTTGTTTTAAATTATTATATCAGTTACATCATGTCCAGAACCCTCTATTGAAACTACTGATCTACACGAAATTTCTTCTGAAGAATCTTCAGAAGTTATTACTCCAGGTAAAGTATTTAATTAATTATAATATTAATATCTTCAATTCAACTTTAGTTCAACTTCAGTTCAACTTCAGTTCAACTTCAGTTCGACTTCAATTAGTGAATTTAACAAATTTATCCATATTTTCAATGTCCAGAACCTTCTGTTGAAAATAACACAGAAATTGCTGATTCGTATACATGTCCTTTAGAATCTTCTGAAGCCATTAATCAAGGTAAAAAAAAGAACCATTTAAATAATCTCACTAGTTTCAACATATATTTAAATTTATATTGGTCTTATTCAGTATCCTTTGTATAAATTCAAATCTAATCTTATTTTTAAATTATTATATCAGTCACACTATGTCCAGAAAGCAACATATTGTTGGAAATTACTGACCCACATAAATGTTCTCCTGTGGAATCTTCTGAAATCATCAATCAAGGTAAACAAACCTTTTTTATAAAATAACTTTAATATACAGTTTCACTTAAATTTATAAATTCAACCCTAACATTCATTGCTTTATCAATACAACATTAGAAACTATTGATTCACATGAATGCTCTCCTGTAGAATCTTCTGAAACCATTAATCAAGGTAAAAAAATATATATCAAATAATATTACTTATTTTTAATTTCATTTAAATTATAAACTCAATTTTAATCTTGCCTTTAAATTATTGCATTAGTGACACCATGCCCAGAACCTTCCATTGAACCTTCTGAAACCACAAATCAAGGTAGAATCAACGTTTATATTTAATAATCTCACTAGTTTTAATATCTTTTCATTTAAAATTTATATTTTTATTCTTATGTTCAGAGCCTGAATCTTCCATGGAAAATAATTCATCACAAGAAAATGCTGATATACATGAATCCTCTCCAAATCCTCCTAAAGATGTTGATCAAGGTAAATCAAAAATTAATATGAAATTAAATTAACCATTCTATTCTGTCTTTGATAATATCATACTAAATTTTTTTTTTTTTTAATTAAGAATCTTCAATAGGAAATGATTTAGCTTCTTCAAAAACATCATTAGATTCAGACGAGTTTACCGCTCTTTCTGAAAATGATTTGGTATCTCTCTTAAAAAATAATAATTTACTTATGGAAGAAGGAGAAATTTGGATTCTTATTATTAAATGGGGAATTGCTCAAAATCCTTCATTATCTCAAAAAACTCTTGAACGTTGGACCGATGAAGATTTTCTAATTTTGAAAATTATTCTTCAAAATTGTATACCTCATATTCAATTTCGTCGAATTTCTAGAATTGATATCATAGAAAAAGTTCAACCTTATCATAAAATCCTTGAACCTACTTTATGGCAAGATGTTCTTACATCTTCTAACAAATCTGCAAATGATAGTGATGAAGGTTCCAGTGTTGAAACAAATCCAAAACCTGCTCCTGCAAAGAAAAAGCGTAAGAGATGTTCAAAATTGGAACAAGTGGAAAAACGTATAAATAGACGAATTAAATGGTATAAGAAAAATCTTTATGATGAGGTTAATTATGAATTATTGGAAGGTATGATAAATTTTTTTTCTAATTTTATGTTTTTAAAGATTTTATAATTTTATAATATATCTTTTAACATTTTTTTTTTTTATACTTTACTTTATAGATTTTCCTGCTTGGTTACGTGGTTGCGAAATGGACAAGTATGCTCATGTATTTGAAGGGAAACGATGGCAAGATATTGTAAAAATGAAATATAAAGATTTAAGAGAATTAGGAATTGATCATCATGAATCAGCTTGGCAATTACAATCGAACTTTTGGATTGTTAACTGCGATCTTGTAAGTTATTTTATGAAACGAAAATATATTAATCAAAATCAATAAATTATTTATAATATAAAAATTATTATTTAATGATTTTTTAGGCTGCGAAAAAAGGAAAAACATTACCTTATAAAGGAGGTGTTGATAGGATAAATGTTGATTTGGAATTATTGAATGGTAATATATGTTACACGTGTTAGGTCGCGTACATCTTTAATATAAACTTATCATTGTGTTATTAACGATTTTTATTTTTTTATTTTAAATTATTAGATTTTCCTGAATACCTTAAAACCATTAATATGGAACAATATGCGCCTTTATTCGCGGGAAAAAATTGGAAAGAAATTATTGATATGGATCATAAAGATTTGAAAGCTTTGAAGATCGAATCTGTCAGTCACAGAATAGATATGGTTAAACAATTCTGGGTTATGAGACGCAAGATCGTAAGTGATTTATTGTTGATTTTATTTTATTTTATTTTATTAATTTATTCATTTATTTATTTTTCGTGTCTTTATATTCTTTATATCTAATGATTAATTTTTTTTTTTTTTAATTTTTAGTATCATACTAAAAGAGTTAATAAATGCGTTTTGATTCCTTCTAAAAAAAGAACAAAAATTCCTGATATGATTTCTGAGTTCGAAGATCCAAAGGAAGAAGTCGTTCAATCAAACGAGCCTGACAATAAACTCGAATGAAAATAAAAAATGTTAAAAATTATTTAGAACATTTGTATACTTTTTTGTACTTTTTTTTTGTACTTATTTTGTACTTTTTGTCTCGATTCTCTTTTTGTTTTTTTTACAAATAAAGATAGAGATCCTTTTTTTTTTTGCTTTTTTTTCAATAAATGATGTGATTGAATATAGTGAATTAAAAGTAAACCAAAATTCCATCTTAAGGTTAAAATGGTTTTAATTATAATAAATACACGTACAGTTTCTACAGCAGGTAACGCCTGACTTTCCTTTCCTTTGCTTTTCTGCGGAGGTTGTACGTATGTACGTGGGTACGTTTACGTGTTATTTTTTTATTTATTTATATTCTAATCAAAATTAATGGTGAAGGAACATAAACAAAAGAATCGTGTCCTTAAATTTTAGTCAGACAATTCGAAACAACTAGTTTAATTCAAAATGTTATTGGAATTACATAAACTGACTATACGAACTTTAAAATTTGAGGTATAATTAAAATAAAAAAATTGCAGTTTGGTGATCTTTAAAAAAAAAAAAAAAAAAGATTATAAAGATCCATTCCAAATCTTATCGTTATCCAGACGAAAAATCTTTGTGTAACAACATATTCCAAGATTCTTAGCATAAAACTTTTTTTTATTCGAAAAAATTTTCTTTTTTCGAATTCGAACGTATTTCGAACGCATTTCGAACGTATTTTAGAATAAAGTTCCAGACACATGATAATGCTGCAACATGCTATTTAATTCTGTAATTATATATATAAAAAAAAAGTATTTATTGAATATCGATCAATGCTAAAAAACTTTGTGTTTACAATGGTACATTGGGCGCGCGGTAGATCAAACCTATGTGTGGTTTATCGTGTAAAAATTAATTATTGAAAGTTTTTTTTTTTTGAATTTAGTGATCAGAATAGTGATTTCACTTTTTATATATTTTTGCGTACCGTGCAGCAAAATATTTTTGTCAGAAGCGCAACGGAGGATGATCTATAATGTAGTGACTAGATCTGAGGGCCCGGGCGTTGCCCCGGGTTGAGGGTTTTTAATTCTTCTTTATCTTAATTTTTAATTGTTTTTTATTTTAGTTTTTAATTGTTTTTATCTTAGTTTTTATTTTATTAGATTTAAGAACTTTGGTAAAGTTTTTATTTTAGTTATTAGAAATAAAATTCAGTATATAGTTGTTTGGTTTTATTAAAACTTTAAATTGTAGTTTATATTTTATTAAATGACTATTAAATTAAAGTCATATTTATTAAAACCATATATTAAAAGCTTCTCTTAAAACTCAACATAATAAAAAAGATGCCCAACCCTAAATTTTAGGCCACACAATTATTTTTAGACCATATGATTATTAGAATAAAGTTATATATATTAAAAAACCCACTTAACATAATGGAAAAGGCACCCAACCCCTAAATTTTAGATCATATAATTATTGTGGCAGATTATAATGAAATCCAGATTAAAATGAAATTATAGTATAAAATCTCGAAACCTAATTTTTTTTGGGGTGAATTATTTAGGGTTAGGGGTTTAGGGTTAGGGTTAGTTTTTAAAAAATTATAATAAACAAGTATTAGTGGGTTTTAGAAGGCTAGCAGGTTATGTAGAAAACGTAGATTTCATTTTAAATTATGATCTGCGACAATTATTATTAGATTATACAATTATTAGATTAAAGTTATATATATTAAAAATCTCTTTTAAAACTCAACATAAAAAGGTATCCAAACCCTAATTCTTAGATTATATAATTATTCTTAGACCATACAATTATTAGATTAAAGTTATATATATATTAAAAACTTATTTAAAATTCAATATAATAAAAAAGGTGCCCAAACTCTAATTAGACCTCATGGCAGAACCCCAAATATACATGGATAGGTTAGGTTTTAGTTTGCTTATTTTTGTTGTTTTTATGCAGATTTTTTCTATTTATAGTAATTCTTTGCTTATTTTTGCAGATCTTACTATTTTTGATAATTTTATGACTATTAGATTAAAGATATTTAAGTAGTAAATTGCAGATAAAGGATATAAAATAATCTACATTTTATAGTAAATTACGGCAGGCATTTAATAATAAATTTTCTTAATAGCTAGAATGGTGAAGATTTTCTCATTACAAATAACAAAGTGCTAAAAAATACACGATGCTAGTTTATTTATAGAAGTTTTAATATTTTTTTTTATATAATTAACAAAATAGCTTGAAAATGAACAAGTTTAAAATAAGAATATTGATTCTTTTATGACATATGCTTCAATTTTTGGAATATCTGCAGATCATTGACACACCCCAAAATTTATAGTTACATAACAGGATATATCGATTAGTTGATATTCAATCATATCATTAATTTTAATAGGTGCATCAGTTAGTTAACAGATCGTATAGCCATAATATTGCTTTTGAACGTGCAATAATTTTTTCAGAAGCTCTCCTCCTTTTGTAAACCCGCAAAACGTATTAAACAACTTTAAATAGTGCTATAAGAAATTACTTATGATCTTCATATTATACTTTACAAAAGTAATTAACCACCACTAACATTGACCAAATATTGTCTACTGCGCAAAGAAAGAGCAAGCTTAAATTAATGATTTAAAGTATAAAGTTTAGATTTTATGTTTTTTTTTATAACAAAACAGAAATATCGATAGTCATAGCTCTTAATTAATATTATAATTATTATTTTTTAATATTAAGGTTTAAAAAAGAATTTTGTAATTGGGCAAGTGACAATTATGACATTAATCAATTAATTCAACAAACACAACTTAATGTATCGATGTTTATTAACGATATTGCAGTTATTCAGTTTCTTCTTCAATTAATAACAATTCAAAGTCTGGTGATTAGACTCAAAAAAAAATATAGGATGATTATAATTTCAAAAATATTATCATGTAGGATTTAAACTACGTTCTAAACAGATGTCAAACAAAAATTATAGAAATATGAACTTTGAGATATAGAATATCATTAAAAAGTTTTAAGAATTGAAGACAATAATAAATAGCACTAAATAATAAAAACATGATAATGCATAATAGATTTCTGATAGTAATAGTTTTATTACATTTTTATAAAGTTCAGCTTCAACAATATTAACTATATAAGCCAATTATGGCATTATTATTTTTTTCAATTGTTATATCGTTTTTATTTTAATAATTTAAACTACGATAAAAGCTTATGTCACTAATCAGAGCCCTATATATTCTAAATAATATAATCAAACACCCCCAATATATTCATGAATCTTGATTAATAAACACACGATCATTATATATAATAATATGTTAAAATCAAAATAATTCGTAATAAATTTATAAGCTATAATAATATATAATTTACGAATCAAATAAAATAAAATAAATATTCAATAATACTAAAAAAAAGCAGCATACATAAAATCTTTTTTTAAAAAAAAATTGTCAGGAACAACAGTCAAATCAATTTCCTTGATAACTAAAATCATTTCTGATAACTTTTTGGTAATTTCACGCATATCGATAAACTTGCTTCCACTATTGAACATATTTTCATAGTACAAATCTTCAATATTCTCAAGTAATGATTTGGATTTAGTTTTAATAAAATGCTTTTATCATTTTGCCATTTCTCAAAAATTTCGCAAAGATCTTTTGCAAATGAATATTTCTCTAAATTTTTATTCCAACATTTTTTTATAAGGTTTATGTAACATTGTGGTGCTTCTTTATTAACAGCAGGTCTTAAATCACAACACCATATTAAAAACAAAGTTTCGACATATATAATATAGTACCTTGTTTAATTTTTAGCAAATTTTCTAAATTTTCAAGTGTATACGTATTCATCGAATTAATGCATATATTAAATGCTTTGATCAACTTATTTTTCACAGTATCATTACTAGTAGTCGCTATTTAAAAGAATTACAATATTAAATTACAAATAAAGCAAAAATATAGTTATAATTATTCAGGATTATCTGCAAATTTAAATTTTCTATGCTAAAATTTACTTCTATAGATCTACCTTGTGATCTCAATCCAATACAAGGATATAAGGAGCCTTTTAAATTTCAAAATGCAATATCTTGAAATTTATTTTGTAAAATATTAAACAATGTAGTACAATATACATAATATAAAATGCAAAAACTATAAAACTTGGCAATACCTACCTAGGCTTATACCATTTTTAGTATAGAATACAGTGTTATTTTTAAAATTTAAACAACACCCAATGGTATCGCTAGTAGAAAACAATAGTCTATAAGGCTTATACTTTCGTACAATACTTTAGTGATGATTAAGACCTATCTTTATCTTATACTTTATTCTACAAATTTCGTACTCAAACCCTTGTTCTAGAGCATAGGTTAAACTATTGGTTCAACAGAAATATATGTAGAACATAACTCATTAGTTGTTATATTAAATCTAAGGTGAGTAAGGGTATTTTGACGAAGTTAAAGTTGGCACAATTTAAATTTTTTTACTAACTGAAGAAGCTTCAAATAATTATAATAGCACGCAAACTAGGCTCTTTTAGGAAAGATTTACATAAAAAGAATCATAGTACAATGAACCATTTTGGGCCAAAATGATCACGACATTTATGGTACATATAAAAGGATTTTAGGGGGGATAGGGGTATTCTGACGAATTCGATATTTACACTTAATTCCCCCCCTGGAAAAAAATTCATTATTATTGTTTTTTACGCTTTTGGTTCTCTTTTTCTTGCTTTTTTTGCTCACGTTCTTCCCGTTTTTTGGCTAATTATTGTTCTCGGGCAGCTTTTCGTTGGGCTGTTAATTTTTTTTTTCGTTTTTCTTCAATCTTTGCTTCTGCTTCTTCGTTTAATTTGTTTAACCTTTGCCAACTTTCTTCATTAGTAAGAAGTTGTGCAAAGGGAAGCGTTTTTCTTTTTTTAGAGACAGCAACTTCGGATTCGGGCTGATTTTCTGAAGATGCTTCTGGAATTTCAGTCTGTGAAGCACGAGGGACCGCATACTTAAGAACTGAGCGTAGAGAAGAACTTCCTGGATTTTTGTAAGTATTCAATTCCTCTTTGTTTTCAGCAAGTTGGGATTTTAATAACTCATTCTCATTCAAAAGGAATTCATAATTTTTTTCTAGTTGGGAGAAACTTGAGCGAGTGAAACGAGTTGGTTTATGAGGTGATTGTAATACTGAAGACGATGCTAGAGGTAACTCAACAGAAGATTGGTTAGATGAAGTTGAAAGATCAAATTGTTTGGTTGCTAATGATGGGTTTAAATGATCCGAACTAATAGCATCTGGATTGAACGGCCATATGCCAGTAGCTTTATAAGCGTTGCAAATAGCCGATGGTGTGTAAGTTTCAATAAAAGCAGGACAAAGAATTTTTGCGAAGGTACGTTTTACTACTATCTTTCTAGTACTGTTATAATACTTGTTACATTCTTTTCTATATTCTCTTTTTAATTTAGCAAAAGGAATTTCAGACGGCTGTAATACGTGTGTCGTGTGAGGTGGAAGCGCATAAAGAAGGATTCCATTTTGGCAGCAGAAATCGACGCTCATATAGCTCACATGACTTTTGTGGCCATCATGTATCAACAGTACTGGGCGGATAGGCAAGATAGAATTAATAAAATGGTTAAGATACATTCGGAAAAGCTCTTCACGCATGTATCCTGTTTGTGTAAAACCTATTACAGCCCCAGAAGGTGCTCCTTTCAACAATCCAGGAATTGCACGAACACCCTTATAAATAATAAGAGGTGGAATGTATGCTCCTGCAGCTGAAATTGTTGGAGCAAACGAAATATGTTCATTAGAATTTCCTTGCGCAATTTTATGAACTTGACGTGTGCCTTTTTTTGCAATAACTTTTTCCAATGCAGGCGCAAGAGTAAATCCGGTTTCATCCATATTCCAAATTTGCATGGCAGTAAGTAAGTTTTCATCAATAATTTGTTTAAGCTTGTTAAAATGGTCTCTAACAATTGTTGCATTGGCTTTTTGTGCCCGTGCTTCGGACAATTCTTGAGGAACGTGGAATGACAAGTCGGGATGGTCTCTCATGAAACAAGACCACCAAG
This sequence comes from Gigaspora rosea, assembly GCA_003550325.1. NCBI lineage: Eukaryota > Fungi > Glomeromycota > Glomeromycetes > Diversisporales > Gigasporaceae > Gigaspora > Gigaspora rosea. Next base: position 972,428 of record QKWP01000005.1, on the reverse strand, counting down.
ATTGACCTGGGCCAGTTTCACCGAATGGATGCTGTCGCTTGTTTTGCTGCATAATTTCCATTACGCAGTGGTTAACTCCAGATTTGGTTAAACCAAACCCGAGCTTTTGCATGTTAATGCAATATCCAACAAGTTGTTCCTCCTCATGTTTGGTAAGTACTGTTGGTGGTCCCTGACGATTAGGTGGACCACCATTTTTGATTGCACGTCGGAGTGTGGTTTCTGAAAGCCCAAAATCATTTGCAATGCTGTTTACACTTGGGCGTTTAGAGCCAACAGGGTATTTATTTAATTCAGCAAGTGCTGCGCTGATTGAATCACGTCGATTAACATAAGCTTGCATGATTTTATCAAAAATATCACGTAATGAAAATTAATATATAGCCCGTTATATATAAGTTAGTAAGTGATCAAATATAATTAAATGTGGTCAAATTTTAATAAAAGAAACTTTAAAATGTTTTTATGAAAGTAACGTAAATTAATGCGAATAGAGGGTGTGACAAATAGGTTATTAACCTGGTGTGATGAACAGTTTATTAATTTTGGTGTAACAAATTATTTATTTAATTGGCGTAATAAATATGTACAGCTTGTGTAACAAATAAATAGCTGAATGTAACACAAACTTATCTGGCACGTGTGTGACAAATAAACAACTGAATATTACACAATCTTATCTGGCGCGTATGTATACATGCAGAGTAAAAAATCTCAATACACGTTCGTCAAAATACCACGTAGAATACTTATTTAATACCTGTCCGTCAAAAGCCCACATTTTTTGTTTCAGTGATCAGAATTAGGTATTCTTTGTACCATTTAATTCGCCTCAATGAGACGAATCGAATGGTGTAAAAATCTTTCGATTCTGATCAGTAAGTTATGTTCTGTCACTGAGTATATTATAATTCGTCAAAATACCCTATTGGCGATTGTATGTTTTTTTTTGTCTAATTTCTTATCTAGCGATCAGAATCAAACGATTTTTATACCATTTGATTCGTCTTATTGAGATGAATCAAACGGTGTAAAAATTGCTCGATTCCGATCATTGGATCACGTAATATTGACGAATATGTATAGTTTATCAAAATACCCATATTCGTCAAAATACCCTTACTCACCTTATATTAAAATAAAAATTAAATAAATTTATAATGTACATTAGGCCATGCAAATAAAATTAATTGGTTCTCGTAACATTTTAAGACCCAACCAAGTGCACCCGGCACCCAGATGTTATTGTTAGAATCTAAAAAATGTTATATAAATTTTTTAAATCCTTAACTCTTTATATAAAAATATGTGTAGTAATCTTAAAAACTATATAAAATAACATTTGACTTTTTTAAAAAAATTCACCCGGCTGGGTTATGAGAACCAATTTTATTTATGTGCGTGGCCTTATATACGATTTTATAAAGGCCATTCTTACTTAACTGAATTTCAAAAAAACCAAATTGGTTTTAAGGACGAAAAATTAGTTTGACACACTTGAATATATAAAATTTTGTTTTGTAAGTACAGAAGTAGTTCAAAATAAAAAAAAAGACTAGCTAATAACCCATTTTTGGGGAGTAAAATAAGGGCAATAATATTTATTAGATAATATTTTAGAGTGTGGGGGTCAAGAAAAATCCTACCTTAGTTAAATTTGATTGGCTAAAATTCTATTTATGGATCTTACCTGGGGTAGAGGTAAGCCCCTATAGTAAATGGATATTAGGTAATAAATGTCAGCGCCCTAATTAGCTGATATATAATTTAGAGTTCTAAAAAAGGCCCAATTCCAAAAATCGGAGCATATAAAAGAGCTTCTACTTATAAACACAAAAGCTGTATGAATATAATTGAATAGATTCTTTTGATTAATAATATTCAAAAGAGTGATTTTCAGTAGCCTAGTTAAATAGTACATATATATACATACATATATATATTGTATGTTACAGAAATAAAAAAATCTTAACAATATATTTAATTTACTGTATTTTAATAGTGACTTATGATTTCTTGTATTTTATTAAATTGATATTTTCAAGAATATTTATTTGTTGTTTCTATATAGAGCAGATAAAATAAAAAAATCCAATGAAATTGAAATCGAAATAAATAAATAGGGTTCCTCAAATTCAAATCAAATCAAATATTGGATCAATTTGAATTTGATTAAATCAAATTGACCCTGATTTGAATTTGATTTGATTCAAATATTTTTATTTGAATTTGATTTGAATTTGAATTTTTAATAGTAATTTTCAAATCAAATATCAAATCTTTGTCAAATCAAATCAAATTTGGCCATATTTGAATTTGATCAAATCAAATATAATCAAATTTGAATTTGAATTTGGTCAAATATTTGATTCAAATATTTGAAGATCAAATCAAATTGCGGAACCTATGAATAAACAAAGAAGTATTTGTTGTCAAAACAGAATTAGCAATTGAGTTGTTAGATATTAACAAAATTTTGCTAAAAAGATGTAACTAACATATTGGCTATAGCTGATATGTTAGTTATACCTTCTGTTTTTACTCAGAATATAACTGATTTATCTTTGGCTAGAGGATAAAAGTTGAAAAAAATAAATATAGTGAGCTATATAGAGCATTGTACAAATAAAAAACCTAATATAGTTATTATTATTTCGTTTATTCAAATATATATTTAATTATTAATTCTAGAATCCAAAAAGAACTCCAGATATCTCTCATATAGGTTATATTTTTTTAGCAAATTAGTTAAAATTTAAAACAAGGTTCAAATTTAAAATTTGGTGAATTAGTATTAATTTAAATAATGATTACATTTTGAATTTTGGCAAAACATTTAAAATTTCACATTGTTATATTTAATATTTTGTCAATTTATTCTTTTTTTGGGAGAATTATTTAATTATTACAAATATATTAAGTAGTAGTTTTGAAATATTTCAAGGTGCCATCTATAATAATCTGTGATAATTTTCAAAATTATAAATACTTACTTGCTAGTAAGAACACAAGAAAAAAATCAATAAACAAATGAAAATAAATAAAATAAAAAATCATGTTTTTTTTATTTGTTTTTTATTATTATTATTATTATTATTTTTAAAATTTGGAATAACAATAGAAAAAATTATTTCTATAGCTGAAATTTACTTTTATTTTCACATATGTACTTATTCTTTTTTATTTTTTTAATAATTTTTTTTTATATGAGAAAAAACTAATTAATGATGGTCAGACTCAACATACAGAGCAGACTTTAGCTTTTTGCACAACTGTAAGAACTGGGTATATGGCAAGCACCTTTAAGAAGACAACTACTATATAAAATCTTTATATAAACAATAGATTGTTTACATAGAAATTTTATATAGTCGTTGACGCTTTTTTAAAGATATCTTGGCTTCTACTAGGCCAATTTGGATGATTTAACTACCATTAGAACTGCAACGACGAGCTCTACAACTTTCAATTAGTCGACAAGATCGATTAACTTAGTAAAAAAGATATTTTCCCTTGGACGATCGTAGCATTCACATATATAGTAATTTACATAGTGATCTGCATCACGTTACACTATGATCATGCACCTGATGACTGGCGGATCATCAATTAACTTTAATTTATACCTTATTTCCCAAAATGCATTTGGTTCAGAATGAATTGAATAATAATGTTTTTCACCGTCCTCTATTACTTTTTTCATATAATTAGATGTTTTTGACGATATATTAGTCAAGTTAATATTATTTAAGTTATCCCTCGATACTAAACATAAATAACAAGGACTTCTTAATGCAGATAACTGGTAAATGTTAGCCATCTTACTAGTATCTTACTGGCCTTAAGCAAATCAGCCAATAATATTAAAATTCGTGAGCAAATATTATTAAGTTACCACGAATGACGAAATTAAGCTCTGGACTATCAGCAATGGGCTTGAGCAAAATCCTTAAGCATTCATGAAAGACTTTTCTTGTAATTTTCGAAATTCTTTAGAATTTTTTGTTGTGGAATCTTTAGCTTTTAAGATAGGTAAGTACCTGATTAAAGCTTTAGATTCTGGCTTGTTTCGCTAGGAGTTAGAAATGTTACCTAGAGTTTGAAACCGATTTTATAATATAAAAATAAAACTGATTCCAACCACCAATATTATCTAAAAATAAAAATATAGGGTGTCCAGAAGATTTCCTATATGGTCTAGGGACGTTGCATCAGAATAAAGGATTATTAATAGTAATCATTGACCAAAAAGTTAACAATTCTTCTTGTTCCTACCAGAGGCAATTATATTGCTCTTCAAAAATACGGTACTCTATATTATTTCTTATTTTCTTTTTATTTACAAATTTAAGAACTACTATAATTGCTGATTTATACTATTGATCATTAATAAAGACTTTATTGTCTTTATTAATGATCAATAGTAAAACATATAATTAACGCCTTGAAACGTTATAATAGGAATTTCTTTGAACGTCATGTAAGGGATTGTTGAATTATCTAGAAATTCTTTTCCAAACTTTGTTGTTGAAGGGAAAGGCGAAACATCCAAATTTGAATACTTATTGAAGAATTATATAAAAGCATTACCAACCATAGAGGTCTGACTCGATGAATAATATTCACTGAATATTCACTGAATATTCAATATTCGAATATATAATTTTTCACTAAATGAATATTTGAATATTTAAAATTTCACTGAATATATTTATTGAATATTCATTAAATATATATATATATATATGCTGTACCCGGTGCCTGATTCGGAGTCGGGCTGTCCCAGATAAGAATTTTGTAGCAGAATTAGGACTTTAGGTGACTTTAGGGTTAGAGTTAGGGCTAGTATTAGAGGTAGGATTAGGCCAGATTCCAAATTGGGACAAATTCCAAATCTGGGTACAACATATATATATAATTTTATAATTTTATTTTATTTTTTTTTAGCAATTTTATTGGCTAATTTAAATAAATAGTTATATAATTTTTTAAAATTGAAATATATTTAATATTCAATAAATATTTAGTGAATATTCGAATATCGTTCAAAATTTTTGAATGAATATTCAAATAATAAAATATTGAACAAATGAATATTTGAATACTTATTTTTTGACCAAGTCAGACCTCTAACCAACTGAATTAGACAGTTGATGTTTACTAATAATTTCTATAAATTTACGATATGTATTGTTGGGCCAATTAACTTCGTATGGATGTAAAAAGATTATGAATTGTATCATTAGGTAAAGCACCTTTGTAGTCTTCTGGATCAATTTTGATAGGTATAAAAGAAGACTCAAAATTTGCTGAAAGATGCTTTGTTTCCTTATCAGAATAAGGTGATACTGATACATTTTGGTTCTAATATACAATTATTATATAACGTTTAATAACTTATAATAGCATCTATAATGCAACTAACTTTATATAGAACCCCAGACATCTCTTATATAGGTCATAACTGATTTGCATGAATTTAGACGTTTTTGCTACCTCTAAAATCAAGTAAATTTGCTAAAAGTTGGATTATTACATATAAATTTCATAGTAATTTGCTAAAAACTAAGTTATAACATCTAGCATCGGGTAAATAAATATAGTTCAAATTTTTTAAAACTGTAATTTTAATAAAAATCTGCACAAATCTGCAACCCTGCCAATGGCCATTAAAAATTTTTTTTAATTTTTTGCGCAGATTGTAAAAAACAAATAATAATAATAATAAATTTGAATATTCATATATTTTAACAATTTAATTTATTATAAAATACAAAAAAAAATTAAAAAAAAAAAATACAAAAAATAAATACAAATTACAACATAAACCCGATTCCAACTATCGTGCTATATCCCAACTATCGTGCCACATCCCAATATCGCGCTATGTCCCAACCATCGTACTAAATCTCATACTAACTATTATGCTACGCCCCATACTAAGTATCATGCTACTAACTATTATGCTACATCCCATACTAACTATCTTGCTACGTCCCAAACTATTATACTATGTCTATCGTGCTACTATCATGCTACATTCTATAATAACAATCGTTCTATGTTCGTTCTAAAAAAAAAAGAGCCGTTAGTACTATATTAAAAAAAAAAAACTATCGTAAACGAGATACTAACTATCGCGCTCCATCCGTTCTAACTATAATGCTATGTTCCGTACTATGTTCATTTCATTCTAAAAAAAAAAACGTTAGTACTACAGTATAATAAAAAAAAGAAGAGTACTATTTATACTAGCCTTATGACGAAAAAACCGGGTACAAAAAACACCAAATTAGACGGCACTAGTGACGAGAGGAAATTACCAACATCAACAACGTAAAAACCACCGTTATGAGAAAAAACCACCAACAACGAAAGAACTGGACAACACCAACAATGAGAGAAGCACACCAAAACTAAAAAAAGAAAATGAATAAATATTAGTACTGTACTAAAAAAAAAAGTAAGAAACAAAAAAAAAATCAAATTACTTATCTTTTATACCTGTTTGCCACTCATTTGCCACTCATTTGCCGGTACTGTACATAAAAAAAAGATTAAATACAATCCCTTTTACCCCATCCGTGGGCATTCGTAAGTTGCCTCTTGAGCATCGGGTTCTAGATAGAATTAATTATAAACGTGATGCAGATGGTTATTTAAAAGCCAAAAAGTCTGAAGCAAAATATTCATTAGCGGATCTTTAATATTTAAATAAAATAAATTATTAATTTAATTAAAAAATAAATAACACTTAAAATAAAATAAATCAAAGAAAAAAAAAATACTTATCTTGGGAGATGTAATTTAGATCTAGATCCAAAGACGAACAGATAATTAATTGGTGATCTGCGAGTCAACCAGAGAGTGGTCATAGTGAAACGTGACGCGGATTACTTATAGAAATTAGGGTTTTGCGAATGTGGAGTGCACGCATCTAAAACTTTTTTTTATACTAAGTTAATCACTCTTCTGACTTAAGAGACTTTTGTAGAGCTCGTCAAGACGCATCTAATGGTGTGTAGAGCGTCAAAATCGGCCTGGTGGGTGCTGAGATATCTTTAAAAAACGTTTCTTTTACTATGTAAATTTCTTTGCAAATAATAGTATTGTTTGTAAAGAAATTTACATAGTAAAAAAACGTTTTTTAAAGATATCTCAGCACCCACCAGGCCGATTTTGACGCTCTACACACTATTAGATGCGTCTTGACGAGCTCTACAAAAGTCTCTTAAGTCAGAAGAGTGATTAACTTAGTATTAAAAAAGTTTTAGATGCGTGCACTCCACATTCGCAAAACCCTAATTTCTATAAGTAATCTGCGTCACGTTTCACTATGACCACTCTCTGGTTAACTCGCGGATCACCAATTAAATAATTTTAATAAATAAATAAAATAAAAAAATAATATAATAATAAAATAAACGATAATTTTTTAAAAAAATATATAAATAAAAAAAAATAAAAAAAAATATAAAATTAAAATTAAAAAAAATAATAAAAAAAAATTTAATAAATAAAAAAATAAAATAAAAAAAATGAGAATTTTTAGATACGACTAAAAAAAAATAAAAAAAATTTAATAAATAAAAAAAAAAAA
>QKWP01000005.1:952009-964740 GCA_003550325.1 Gigaspora rosea | reverse complement strand
AAAAAAAAAAAACAAAACAAAAACAATAAAAAAAATTTAAAAAAATCGAAAAAAAAACAAAAACAATAAAAAAATATAAAAAAAAAGCAATAAAAAAAAATTTTAAAAAAATCAAAAAAAACGTTAAAATAAAACAATATATAAAATATAAAAAAAAAAACTGTTAAAAAAAACGTTAAAATAAAAAAATTAAAAAAAAATTAAAAAAAAATTTAAAAAAAAATTTAAAAAAAAAATCGTTTAAAAAAACATAGATTAAAAATAAAAAAAAACATTAAAATAAAACAATAAAAAAATTAAAAAAATATATAAAAAGAACAGATAAAAAAATATAAAAAAAAATCAGTTAAAAAAAATAGTTTAAAAATAAAAAAAAAATCGTACAGTACAGTAAATACATTATCTATACATTATCTGTTATAATACATTATAAAAAAAAATAAATAAAAAAACGATAAAAATTACAGTATAAAAAAAAGAGTAAATTTATTCATTGCCCCATGTGATGCGCCTTATATGTCGCTCTTCCAATCAAATTTCAAGATTAGGTATAATGTTACACAATCAAAAATTTCAAAACAAACGTTCGTTTTGTCAAAAATCGTCTATAACTTAAAATTGAGTATATGAAACTACTCTTAGGATTCTAACAAAAAAAATTCCTTGCTAAATTTTACTATAAAAACTCCCTTTCGCCTATACACACAATCTATACCTCACCCTAACCCTATCCAATGAAAAAACGGGTTATTTTAATTGTTTTAATTTTACATTACACCTGATTTTATGATCTGCAGCAGGTGCAACAACATCGCACATGCGATGTATAAATTATTTCTAAAAAAAAAATAAAAAAAAATAAATGATAAATTAAAAAAAATCGATATACTGTAGTAATTTAAAAAAAGAAAAACACTACGCGTATGTACACGGGTACTAATTAATTGATTTGCAAGTCTGCGTAATATATAAATTATAGACCAAAATTAAACCTGATAAATAAATAATACACGTAGTATACAAATCTTTTTTAAATAAAAAAAATAACGTGCTTTTTTTACTTTATTTATTTGTTTATTTATTTATCATTTTTAATGTTTTTATTTTCCCGATGTAATTCTCCCAAAAAAGGATAAATTGCTAAAAATAAAATATAACATGTGTAAAATCTTAGTAATTCGCTAAAATATTCAATTATGACCCGTTTTAAAATTAACTTGAATTTGCTAAAATTTAAATTTGGACCTTAGATCAAATTTGAATCAATTTGCTAAAAAAAACATATGACATATATCAGAGATATCTGGGGTCCTCTTTATATGTCATAGAATTTATATCATAGTTATTTTCTGTTTGAATAGAAGAATCTAACTCAGAATCTGACATAACTTCTTCTTTATTTAATTAACAAATTATTCCTAATTTACCCTATATATTATAGAAAATTTATCTGTATAAGAATCGTAACTAGAACTAAAATCTGGAAGATTATAAATGCTAGCATTCACTTGCTTGTCAGGATTAGTTTGACTTGTCTTGTCCTTAATATGGATAACTTTGAGAAATGTGTTGAAATAATAAACTAGATTTTGAAAAATCACAAGGACAATAAGAACATTGCCAACACATTTTGAAAAAAAATAAAGAAACAGAAAAAGAGAGAAAAAATGAAGAGAAAGAAAGTAAAGAAGCAAAAGAAAATAGAAGAAATAGAGAAAAGAAAGCAAATAAGAGAAAAAGATAAAAAACAAATAAGAATAGTTAAAAGATGAAAAAAATGAAAGAGAACAAAAATATGAAAGCAAAAAAAAGCAAATAAATATAAAAAAATAAAGAAAAAAGCAAATGAAAGAATAGAAAAAGAAATAAAAGCAAATTGAGTGAATAAAATGAATAATAGAATAGAAGAATCGAAAGTGAAAGATGAAATCAAAAATAAACAATATTAAGCGATATTAAGCAATATTAAGCAAATTCAAGTGAAGGAGAAAGAAATAAAATAAGAAAATAAAAGATGCTAGAACACTGGAACCTAGACTGGATTCTGTTCCTCGGATTTAAAGAGAAGAGTGAATGACAAATGATAAAAAAAAATATTAAATTAAAGCGATTATCAATTATAAAGAAAGTCTGTAAGAATATCTAAAGGATAATATTCAGAGAATTTGCTTTGTATTTGTTTTATTAATTTATATCTATTTATATCAATTTAAATCAATTTAAATTTTATTTTTTAAAACAATTTCATACACTAGTAAACAACTAGCATCATATTAATGCATGACTTAATATGTGCGCCAAAGAAACTTGATTTTTCAAAACAATTTCATACGCTAGTAAGGGGCATGCCATTTATTATGTAATATTTTTTACTTAATAGCCACCTCTACCTATGTATGGTGTAATCATTTTATCTAATTCTGATTAATTAATATAATATATAGATATGATTACTATTTCTGACCATGTATCCATGGTAAAAATTACATAATAAATGGCATGCCCCTAAACAACTAGCATTATATTAAGAGTAACCTAATATGTGTACAAGAAAAACCTGAGTGGCATCGGGCTTTTAATTATCTTTTGTAATAGACATCATTGATTCAACTTATTACCTAATAAATTAAATTGATTATGTCTGTTACGAAATATAATTAAAAGCCCGATGTCACTTGGGTCTTTTCATTCAGCGAAATTATGCAATATACAAAAAACTCAGCCACGTGATAAATCTCAGAATATTGTCATTACAAGTATAATAATCAAAATAACAAATATGCGTTTTCATTATTCAAATTTTTTTTTAATCAGTATGTTTTTCATCATTATGTTTTTTTTTATTTTTTTTTCCTTGCTTACAATGAGATAAGTATCTTTATTTTTTCTTTTATTATGTTTGATATTAACTTTTTTCTGTTTACAAATAAGATAAATACCTTTCAAATTTTTTTTTTCATTACATTTTCTTCCAGTACGTTTTTTATCATTACGGTTTAATTTGTTTTCTTCTGCTTACGAATGCCTTTACAATTATATAAATACAATGAATTTCTAGCATTTGAAGGTAATTGAAATTTCTTTTTTGTAATTTTGAAAAAATAAAAAACACAAAAAACTCACCTTTCATTACTCCTAATACACTACATAATAATGAACAACCTCGAACTGTTTGTTCTCGATCAGTTTCTTATATACCATATAATATCATATGTTGCCGAAAATAAGCTACCTTTTTTTGCCGATTTTTAATAAAAAAAAACCATGGGTAGCTTATTTTCGGGTTATTTACTATTTTAAGTAATTTAAAGCACAACAAAGGGGTAGCTTATTTTCGAACACACTCTAACAAGTAAAATAGATAAATAAATATGCTGTAGACAATAAATAAATATGTTATAAATAATAAATAAACATGCAGAAAAAAATCGGTGGTAACTTATAAAACGATCGATTATAATCGCTATATAGTAAAGTCTAAATTTTGCTAAGCAAATTGATCAATGTCGCATAAGTAACCTTGTTTAGCAGATCAAAATACGCGTACTCTAAAAATTTTATGAAATTTTTAGAGTACGCGTATTTTGATCTGCTGAACAAGGTTACTTATGCGACATTGATCAATTTGCTTAGTAAAATTTAGACTTTACTATGTAGCAACGTTTATCGATCGTGGTGGTAGCTTATTTTCAGAACTAAAAATTTTGTTAAATATCTTTTGGTGCAACAAAGGGTAGCTTATTTTCGGGTCAAAGGCGTTTTGACGTTTTTGGATCAAAACTGGGGGTAGCTTATTTTAGGGGTAGCTTATTTTCGGCAATATACAGTACCGATGACTCTAAACAACCATCTCAAAATGTTCATTCTCAATCGGTACTTATGATGACTATAAAAACAACTACAACTATCTCAAAATGTTTGTTCTCAATTGGTTCCTTATGATGACTATAATCCTCAACAAACACCTCATACTTTTCATTTTCAACTATCTCATACTATTCATTCTCAATTAGTTTCTAATACACCATAAAATTCTGCTTATCCTTAACAAACATTCAATAATGCTCTCAATAAACACCTCATACTTTTCGTCCTCAATCGGTTTCTAATACACCATATAATTCCACTTATGATTATGATTCATTAGATCTATCGGAAAGTATTTTAAGCATACAAAGCATTTTTTCCAAAATAAGTGGAAGAAGTCGCCAACAACAAACATCTCAACAATACTCTTGCCAACCCTCTTGTCGACAATGTTATCAATGATCACGTCAATCTTCTCAAGCACTTTCACTTTCTCATTATGAATCCCAGTCTCGTCATTCATTACCAGATAACGATGAAAATCATTCCTCACCTGATCCAGTTGGATCATGTGAAAAATCAACCAATCAAAATCTACTACGTAATCATTGTAGTATGATATATAAGCCTTTTTTTGTTTTTGTTGTTCTTTAAATAGAAACTTTTTTTTTTTTATTAATGAGAAACTTTTTTTTTTTATAAAACAAAAAAAAACAAAACTGTTATTACTACCACTACCACCAAGAGTATGGAAGGCTTTACACCCAAAATTAGCAATTATACCTATTACTCAAACAGTTTACTAAAGATGTTTGAAAAATAAAAACCAAACTAAAAAGAAAGCGAGAAGAGCAAGAGAATGAACTCTCTCTCAAGTAATGAACATAAGTGGGCTTCCAGAAATCAGCTGATTTCAGAGGTGGGTGGGTCAGCTGAAGTATCAGGTATAATTCTGACCAAAATTTTATAATTCTGGCCAAAGTTACAAAATTATTTTTGACCAAAATTATAGATTTATTAACAATATTAATAATTAATAACTTTTAATTTACTGAATCAAATTTAATAATTTAACTACCAAAATGATCCTTTCAATGAGAGGATTCTAAAAAGCAAAATTATTAAAATTTATTACTGAATTCTAAAATCAAAATAGATAAATGTTACTATAAAAGTTTTATAAATTATAAACCATTTATAGTAACACAAATTTATTCTGATTTCTGAATTCTGTAATTGGATTTTTATGATTTTAGACTTGCTAGAATCCTTTTATTGAGCTGATAATTTTGGTAGTTAAATCATCGAAATTGGCCCAGTAGATCAAATGTTATTAACAATTAAAAATTAATTTTTAATTGTTAATAACTTTTGATCTACTGGGCCAATTTCGATGATTTAACTACCAAAATGATTAGCTTAATGAGAGGATTCTAGCAAGCCTAAAATTATAAAAATCCAATTACAGGATCCAGAGATCAGAATAAATTTGTGTTTCTATAAATGGTTTATAATTTTAATAAATTATAATACTTCTATAGTAATACAAATCTATTCCGATCTTAGGATCCAGTGATTAGATTTTAATGATTTTGGGCTTGCTAGAACCTCTCATTGAGAGGATCATTTTGGTAGTTAAATCATCGAAATTGGCCTAGTAGTTCAAAAATTATTTACTATTAAATATAATATCTAACTTTTTGATAATTATAAAATCTGATTGGCTGATTGGGTATCAGGTGGGGTAGGTGGGGTAGAGATGAGGTGGGCTTATAGTAAAAAAAACAGCTGATTTGTGAAAGTTCCCTAAGTGAATTTCTTTTTAAATATTTTTTTTTATATTGAATATATTCATTCATTGTAAATGTTTAGTTTGTTTTTTTTTATTTTAAAGGGGATATATAATAGCGTTGTAAAGCAGTTATTTCTGAACTATGTTTACCTGAACCAGAGTGTCCTAAAGAAGGCGTTGAATAATTACCTTGAGAAAAAACTTCCCAACTTTATGCGAAGTATGAGTTCAAACCAGTATACAAACCATTTTTACGGTGAATGGTATAGTGCGGTACGTCATTAATCGATAATATATTTTTTTTAATATTGTTACTTTATCGATCACTAACAATAACAATTAATATTTGTATCTTTTCATTTTGATATTATTAATTGCTATTTTAATTATTTTAATTTAATAAATTTGTGATAATAGCTTCTTACAAAAATGAAGAATTATCGAGGTGCAGCGTTGCAGAGCATTAGGTCAGCAATGTGAAAAGTTTTTGGCTCAGAACGGTTGCCCTTCTTGAAAAGCAACGCCAAGGCCTCCATAATTGTAAAATGGAAAGAAAATCCAAAAATAGGTGACTGTCATCGTTTATTGTTTGAAACAAACAGTAAAAATGTATTTTGGATCTCTCCAATAGCAAGGGCTGCATTTTCAGAAGTTGTAGTTCTCACTTTAATAAGAAAACACTGTGCTTTTGCACTAGCAGTATACGATATATTCTTAAATTCAAAATCCAAGTGTTTTACATGCAACGAAAAAAATATGAAATGTCATATAGAAAAGTATCTTGTATATATTTGCTATTTTCTTTATTTCTTTTATTGTACAATATTTTATATAATATATGTAATTTAATATATATATATATATATATTATATATTGATATAAGGGAAGTGCAGTTAATCACGTAATTAGGGTTTACATAGGTCCTGACCCCTCCCCCCCTAGTGATAGAACTATTGACCAATCAAATTTAAAAAAACTCAAAATGTCTTTGACCTGAAAATAAGCTACCCCACAATTAACAAAAGTTGTTACATAGTAAAGTCTAAATTTTACTAAGCAAATCGAAAAAATCGATTAAGTAAACTTATTCAGCAGATCAAAATACACTTTCTACAAAATTTCATAAGTATTGGAGAATTTTTTATTAATTGACTTTTGATTTTTACGTTCGACGAAAATATTAAAATTTTTTAAAATAATATATTCGAAGAACGTAAAAGTTAAAAGTTAAATAATAAAAAGTTCTTTGATACTTATGAAAATTTTGTAGTAAGTGTATTTTGATCTGCTGAATAAGGTTACTTAATCGATATTTTTCGATTTGCTTAGTAAATTTAGACTTTACTATGTAGCAACTTTTGTTAATTGTGGGGCGAATATATTTTTTTAAAAAATTTTAATTTTTTTGTTGAACGTAAAAATCAAAAGTCTATTAATAAAAAATTCTTTAATTCTTATGAAAATTTTATGATAAGTGTATTTTGATCTACTGAATAAGGTTACTTAATTGATTTTTTCGATTTGCTTAGTAAAATTTAGACTTTATGATGTAGCAACTATCTGTGATTAACTAAAAATCGATTTTCTTTAATATGATTGGCTATTTATACTATATATATATATATAGGACGTGATATTTGGGGACCCCACCCCCCTAAAAAATTACGTGATTTTTTGCACTTCCCTAATTACCTCCAACCATGTATTCATAGTAAAAATCATGTAATTTCTGGCATGCCCCTTAGAGAAAAATTAGTTTATTATTTCAAATTAAGTAGCTTTTTGCTTCTAAAATAGGATTATATTTTTATATATATACTGTTACTTTTTATCAAAAATTAAATCTATAAAATTTTAAGGGTTTAATATTTTTTAAAAATATAACCAATAATAACTATTGTTTTTATTAGTACTATCCAAATTATAGTTAGAATTTTTAAAAAAGTTTATAAATTAAAGTTATAAATATTAAAAGCTATTATACTTTCAGAATTTTGGTATTTAATATACAAAATTTAAAAAAATTTTTTTTATAATTTTTTATTCAATTAGAATTTGTATTAATGTCTTCTAATTGGCTGAAAATCATTTATATATACCAGTTAAAGAATATGTCATACCTGTTGAATATAATTATTAGTTTATAATAAAAATTATAATAAAAATATATAAATTTATGAACTTAGTTAAGATTGCACTTTGTGATGTCCTTGTTATTATATCCTAACAATCTATCAAGTAAATTTAAAGATTAGGTATAATACTTTGTATAACAAAATAAAGAAATTTTTCTAAAATTTGAAATATCAAAAAATTTCATTTATATAACCACTTTTCAAGCTTTAACAAAAAAATTTCTTTACAAAATTTTGGTATTCAATACTATTATTTACTCCAACTCCTAATTTCTAACACTAACCCTTAGGGGGCATCCATAACTATCCATAAATAATGTTATGTACCCCTCATAGTAGCGCTTGACCTCCCTCTACTACAGTCTTCCTCCTCTATAATCACGCAGTTTGTTTTACGCAAATGTGTGATTATAAAAGAGTGTGATTATATAGTGTTTACCCTATATAATCACACTTAATAATATAATTTATATTATGTGATTATATAGGAGTAAATAAAAAATTCTTTATTAATTTTATATATTAAAAAATATATTACGTAGTTCACCAATTAATAATCATTTAAAATCATCGATTATTTAACAAATAAGGAATGGAATCCAAAATTTGGATTTCATTCCTTATTTTTTAAATAATCGATGATTTTAAGTGATTATTAATTGGTGAACTACGTAATATATTTTTTAATATATAAAATTGTGCTTCACTTCTTTAGATTAATGATTCGACCCGGGTCAGATAATAGTGACCCGACGGGTCAGACATTTGGCCCGGGTTATGACCTGGGTCAACGAATTATATGGACTATCATTATGGTAATTTTCTTAAAGATAATCGCACTTTTCAAATTGGAAATTCTATAAATACTATCAATCCTACATATTATTTTATATTTTTCATCGCGAAACCAATTTCTAACACTATCATACAAATAATTTTTAATAGAAGTAACATAACAAATAGTGGTTTTGGGTGACTTGGAAGAGTAACTTTAAAAGGAATTAATAGATCTTGCTTTTTAGCATTTAGCGTTAAAAGTAATGTTGTTGTAAATTTTGTGTCTTTAAAATGGTGCCCTGGCTTGCACCACAATAGCGGCATAATAATCCTCAACATTGCCGGTTTACAAGTGTACACGAAAATAAGTACACCAGAAATTATTCAATATTGCATAATAGCATCCATTCGGTAATGCTATCATATTGAAAAAAATAAACTTTCTGAAATTAGTATAATGGACGTGCAGTACAAGAAATTTAAAATTTCGCATAAAATTAGTAGAACCAATTGAATATAAATTTTTTAATCAATCTCAACAAAATAAGGAATTAGAATTCTCAATTTCTTTGCATAGCAATAATACGCCGGGAAAATATGTACTTAATAGAAACTATTCAATGTATACTAAAGCTGTTGAAAATGAGGGTATTTTGCTATCTCCGATGTGTTTATTCTATATATGTAAGTGTTTATTGTTTTTAGATGCAACGCATCGCGAATTCAACTAAAGACAGAAGTACCTAGCACTATTTATGTTGAAATTACTGAGACTATGTCCTGTCTCAGTTTGTACATCAGTTGCTAATATTTGGCACTAATAGCTACGTAGATGTGTGCATGTTTTTTTCGATATAGCTATAAATATTGACTAAAATTTGATCTATGCAGTATAATATTAGCGTAGCTGCGTGGCGCAGTCACACTAAAACCAGGAACGTGATGTAACTGTTATCTTGTCCAACTGGTTATCAATTTATAAACGTCTCACTTAGAACAAGACACACACTGAATCAACTTTCAGGCGTAAAGTATCTTTACTATACGCTTCTCTTCTCTTTATTTGTTACAGTCAAAAGACTAACGTTTGCTCTTTCTATAAACTGTTAAATTCTACTAATAAAATCGTCTTTGCTACGGTTATCGATGATCACAATACTATTGCCCAATATTATAATTCTTGGCATAATTCTGGGCGACTATATTACCAAATAAACCATTCGAATTTATTTCCATTTTATCTTTGCACTTTTCGCTTTGTTATATATTTCGTATTAAATCATTAACAATCACTTTATAGACAAATTAATTAATAGACAATTAATTTACAGATAAGATTTTTCTACAGACAGTTACGGTCAATTCACAGACATAATCATTTTGTTGACAATATATTTAGTCACCAATTTCTTCATAAATTGCACCAGCTTTACCGTAAATTCTCAAAACAATGTCCATGCCTGTTATTTAGAGAATTTACAGTAAATTTAAACTTAATTCTAACGAAAATTACTAGAATTAATTTGTCTGTGAAATCTGATGTCATTGAAATAACTGCTAATAAAACAAACTTGTTTGTGAATAATTGATTGTAAAATAATCTTACCTGTAATTAAATTCTCTGTAAACTAAGTTGTCTGTGAAGTAATTTTTGGTGAGCTGATGCTACTGAATAGAATATTAGGTAAAAACTCAATAAAATCGAAATAGATCACAATAAATACAATTTGAATCTTAAGGCATTCTGATAGCGATAGAGAATATTTTACCTGATTTCGTTCCACTATAGAATACATATTACTGCGTTCTCAGGATAACACAAATACCAAATCTGGTGTTATGATCAGTTGGGAGAGCTTGATGACATTGGGCAGGTTTAGTTATCGTGAACAAATTGTGATTAAAGTTAAATGGTTTAAAATGATCAATAACACACATATTTACAGGTATAAGAGTCCTCTTTATTAATATAAACCAATGCATTAGATTATTGCAGAAATACTATCTACAACCCTACTTGTTCTTCCTCCATAAGCTAAAACCAAACTCTTAAATATTTTTAATTTGTATGGGAGCTTTAATCACTCGTTTGGAGGTACAACAGCACATTGACATATGAAATTATAGATTTTTAATATCCAATCAAATGCAATATTTTGCGAATGCCATTCTAGATGGCAGGTAACCATACACTCCATCAATTTGTATGACTATGTTCCTGGTAACTCCGTTAATTTGCATGACTATGTTTCTGGTAACTCCGTCAATTTGCATGACTACGTTCCTGGTAACTCTGTCAATTTGCATGATTACATTCTTGGTAACTCCGTCAATTTGCATGACTACGTTCCTGGTATACATAATTAGTTGTAGAGTTTAAAATTGCTGAGCAAAGCGATGAGTTTATAATAAACACAAAAACTATAAAAAATTAAATTTTACTTTAAAATATAATATTGAAAATATATTCGATTGTCTTCCTAATTTGAGAAGATTGATAAAGTTGGTATAACCTATTGACATAACGATTTTTTAAACTGTTTTATCACAGCAATATTATCGTTATCAGTTATACCAACAACTTTATAAAAAAAAGCAACGACCCAATTTTTGACCCATGAAGTTGACCTGCACAGGTCAGACGACCCGGTAAGAGCTTGCTATTTAATAAATTGCATTTAGTAAGCTTTTGCTTATTTTGAATTCTGACTCGTTGACCCGGGTCAGAGCAATTTTCAACCTGTGACCCGTACGGGTCAGCCGACCCGGGTCAGAACTCTAATCCAAATATAACTTTGATTTACATAGTATACTGCGCACCATGTGTCCACACATTCTTTATTAATTATCTGTTTTAAATGTGATTATATGGAAGGAAAATATATATGTATATATATTTTATTGATGATATATAATGTGATAGTGATTATAAGCTAATTGTGATTATATAAAGGTAATTTATATAAAAACAAACAGGGTTAAAAATTTGTGTAACAATATAGGAGTTGTGATTATATAGGAGGTGATTATAGAGGAGGAAGACTGTATATAAAAAAACTTTTCAAAATCCGTATGTTTATATATTAAATTTTACAAAAACTTAAATATATTGTGATACAGTAATCCGATTTAGATGATTTAGGTACCATTCGATTCGTCTCAGTAAGACAAATCCAATGATACCAAAATAATTTCATTTGGATTACTGGATCAATATTTATTCACAAAAAACTATTAATTTTATAGTAATTTTATAAGAAAACATAATAACCAATAGTATTTGGCCAATAACTTTGATCCAGTAATCCAAATTAAATAAATTGGTACTACAAACTATATTTATATATATGTGTAATGAATTAGCATATTGCAGGGTGCATTGTATATATTTATTCTAAATTTACTATAAACTTAAGCAAAATATTCTTTTCAGCTTACAGATTAACTTTTTCAAATTTTGGAATTAAGCATATTGAGGATAGTAGATTAAAGTTATTTAGAACACTTTTTAAAATTTTGCAAAATTTGCAAAGTTCTTAATAAAATTTTTTAAAAAAAAATTTTTAATTTTAAAACTGCATGTGAAAAATTTTATACTAAACATCTTTATTTAGTAGCAAAATATAGGTTATTTTGACAAAAAAGCAAGTTAGTTATATGCTAAAGTCAAAATTTTTTTGGTTCATCAGCAAAATAAATATACGAAATCTTTCAAAAGAAATTGCATGCCGAAATCTTTCGAAAAAATTGCGATTGACGCGAAATCTTTCGAAAAAATTGCAATCTTTCGAAAGATTTCGGTATGCATTTCTTTTGAAAGATTTCGAAAGAAATTTCAAAATATTTCGAAATGTATTGCGAAATATTGCGAAATAGGGCAAATAAAAACAATGCAATCCCGTATCTAATTTGTACCTAATTTGTACCTAATTTGTACCTAATTATTCCTTCCGGGGTTGCAGGAGGTAATTTTTTGCATATTATCGCAATATTTCGCAAAATTTTAAAAATTTTTTAAAAAAAATAAATAAACGATATACATATTTACATAATTACGCTTTTGCAAATTTTTGGTCGTTTTCACAGGTTTTCGCATTGTTTCACATTTTAATATAAAATTTTATATTTTTTATTTATTATTATACATTATATATTTTAAATTTATTTTAAATTAAATATACATTTTTATTCAATATTATATTTTATTATATATTATTAT
>QKWP01000005.1:930036-944976 GCA_003550325.1 Gigaspora rosea | reverse complement strand
AAAAAAAAAAAGACTTCAAACTTTAGCTTCTGACATTTATAATAGAGTTGAATCAGCACTTAATTTACATAATTTTTATGATTCAAAATTAGCACACGTAGAATTAAGAGTAAATGGATCACCTATTAGATTTCAAGACATAAATTTAAAAAAACCCCAATTACAAATTTTAGATTCAACAGTTCGAGCATGTGATGAGCTTCTAGTTTCTCGTGACGGATATCGTCGACTTGCAGCTGTTATGCCCGAAATGGAGCGTGAATACGAGGTTGAAAAATGTCGACATGAAATAACAAAAACTATGAATGATGTAATTCCAGTTCACACAGTTCAAATAAATTCCTTAACTCCTAATGGGGCTTATCGATTACTTAAAGACATTTTAAATGTTTTAATTTCTAAATTAGCATACGGAGATTTGGCAATATTAAAAGTAGGGGACGTAGTTCATATTAAATTAAGTGGTGATGGACGGCAGGTCGGTAAACACCATAATCATGTAATGTTTACTGCCTGCATATTAAATCAACATGATGCAGTTTTAAGTCCATCAAACCAACATTGTATTTTTCTTTATAGCGGTATAGAACAATATGAATCTCTTCAACAAGCTTTTAGCTTTTTAATTGAAGATTTATTAACTTTAAATACTGAAGGAATTACTGATTCGAATAATAATCATTGGCCAATTGAATTTTGGTTTGGCTCTGACTGGAAATTCATGTCATTAGTACTTGGCATTAAAGGACCAACAGCTGTTCATTTCTGTTTATACTGCAATTGCAAGAATACTGATCGTTGGAATATGGATTTAGATTACGAAAATTCATGTAATACTTTGGGTCGCAAAAATTCAAACCTTTTACCTTTTTTAGAAAATCAACATTGTATTCCAGATGAGTTGCATGTAATGCTTCGAATCACAGATGTTTTATTTGAATGCCTTTTCTTAGAATTATCAACTGAACCTGCATTTAATAGACGATCAAAAAATAATACTGCAACAATTCGGGAGCAAGTTGAGTTAACAATCCATTCTCTTGGTATCAATGTATTCAAATTTAAGGAACCCGAAACTTCAAAAGGAAAATGGCATTGGACATCACTAATGGGGCCCGATAAGTTGGTTCTTTTAGAAAAATTTCCAATTGAATTATTTGTTCCGGGTCAAAGAGGCAAGGATATACAAACACTTTGGCATGAGTTTTATTTTTTGTACCAAACAATGCGTAAGAGTGATCTAACAGATGATGATATCATTAAATTTGAAACTTCAGCACGACAATGGGTTAAAAATTTCTGCCGACCAACAATTGAAACTAAAGAAGGTAAAATTTTACAAGTAGGACTATATCATCGTGATGACGTTACTCCTTACATGCACGTACTCGCATGCCATATTCCAAAATTTATAAAATATCTTAAAACAAAAAAATTAAGTCTACGATGGTTTTCATGTTCAGGTGTCGAGAAAAAAAATCATAACCATGTTCAGTTATTTTATGGCGGCACAACAATGGGTGGTGGTAATTCTTTAAAGTCTGTAGCATATGAAATATGTTCATATGAAAATAGACAACTTTATTATCAAATTAATGAAACACCTCTATCTTATTCTAAAAAAACAATAAATTTTAAACTAAAATAAATTCAGACTACAACTATATTTCGCTTACAAATTTCAAATGTAAACTTCAAAAGTCCATACGCCCATGTATAAGTTCCTTCATTATATTCTTCTTTAGTTGCTCGTTCTTCCCAAAAGAACCCAAACTCAGCTTCGACCGTTTGTTGCGTTTCAGGTTCCTTCTTTTCAGTTGTTACTTTAACCTCACTTCCTGTTTTCGTTTTTTTTTCTCCCCAGCCAGGGTGCGCAAAAATATAGCCGATCTTTTGGTAGCCCTCCTTTCCCTTATATATACATTTATACTTTCGCTGGGTTAACCGGTATTCGAAGCCTGGTTCTTGGTGAAACACATAAAAAAAAAGATTTTCAGGACAGTGTATGGTAAACTGTTTGAATCCTTGGGCCGTTCGGTGACTATGAAGGCGGGACTTTACATTCGCAAGAAAAACTGACCGAAATTGGCACAAGCACCAACTAGAGGGAAGTTCAAACCCAGAACTGTGAGGTACGACACGGTTACATGTGTGTTTTTTTGTTTCATGAGATATTAAAGACCTCCTTGTTGAATAAGTTTTAGAACATAAAAGACAATTAAAAGGTTTAGACGACATTGCTGCACTGATTATTTTTATCAAATTAGTGTAACCATTAAGATATCACTGATCACATTTTTATTAACATTTTTTTTATCACGTAGATCAGCTAAAATCCGCCCATATGTAATAAATCGAGAACATAAAAATTTTATAAATGTTCTCTTTGAACCATCAAATAAGAGAACCTTTTCTAAATATCAATGTTCTTAAAAAAATTCAAATGTTCATTGAGAACCATGAGAACATTGAATTTTAAACACTGGTACTATGCAAATCCAAACTATATGTGGTTATATAATAAAATTTATTAATGAAGATTTTTAGATATGTAGATGATAATTAAGCAAAAAAAATATAGAATGTTAAAATTTTTTCATAATTCAATGAAAAATGGCTCTATAACTTTTTTTGTAGAGACGCAATGTTGGTCTGTGCCAAATTTTATCTGAAACTATCAAGTCGTTAGAGCTGTGCATCAATTTAAAAATATGCAATAATTATATATATATTTTTTTTTCTTAAAAAAAAAAAAGCTTAATTTAATTTCTTCTTAAAAAAATGGCACTATAACTTTGTTTGCAAAGAAGTAATAATGGTCTGTGCAAAATTTTATCCAAAAACTATCGAACCGTTTGAGCTGTGCATCTATTTAAAATCTTCATTAATAAATTTTATTGATTTACATAGTACGCCGCACACTCCATTGGAAGGTTTAAAGTAAAACGAGGGTAGGTTATGGATCCAAGGTATAAGAGAGTTTTTGCTTTTTATTTAGAATTTTATAAGTTTTTCGGACTGACTTTCGCTAAGACAAATCTTTCTTCTATTTATAAAAATTCTAAAGAAACAAAAAGAAAACTTCACAAAAGATCATGCCATCGCTTACGAATTTATTGCGATCGCTTTCCATCTTTAGTTATATTCCAACTCTCATCACTACTAAATTTTTTCTACATGATATCAACGATGATTTAACACGGCCACCTGATTTACCTGATTTGTTCTTGAAGGATAATGTTTAAAACCTCGACAACACCATAGACTGCGGCGCCTTTTATCTTCTAAGGTATAATCCCATCATCACTATGATCGTTTCAAACAAAGATCGGTGATTCTTTAGATTGTTCTTCTGGTGGCTTTTCGTTATTATCATATCTCGAAGCAATTGTGATTAAGATCGGATCATGATATCTTTACAATTTCTTTACGATTTCGGGGAGATTATTCATCCGGTTCTGACTTTCTGGTCTTAGCTTGATTACAGGACCGCGGACGGGATCATGTGCGAGTGGAAAATTTTTTTAAAAAAAACGTGACCGTTTCAGCGCAGTACATAAAAACATGCATATTTTAATTTTTTTCAATTTGTTAATTAATCAAATGAAAAAAAAAGAGGAATATTACATATGAGGGCCCAAAAAATACAAATAATTACGAATAAGAGTCAAAATGAAATAATTACATATAGGGCCCGAGTTTTGAAAATTTCTACAATTAAGAGCCAAAATAATTTTGCGTTATGACAGCAGTGATTTTTTGAATGTTACCACGGTACTTTCACATTTAATACTATATCCTTTAGCTCAATGAAACTTTCTTTTAACAAAGATACAGTTAAACACGATACTTATTTATCAATATTGCAATGTTTATTCGATTCTGAACCAATAAGTCTACTCTATACCAATATTAATTATAAAACATGGTACATATTTTGTGAGCTAATATGCATTAATTGAGGATGTTTAAAACTGCTTTGTATTCGTAGAGGAAGTTAATTACTTTTAGAAGTTGGTATGCAAGACACTAAAAAATAAATACAATACTGATTAAAAAGTAATACGTTTGACTATCAAATAAAAAATATATATTTATATAAATTTAAATGTTAAAAACTCATGTAAATTTTTCAAAATTTGTGCCTTCATACGTGAGCACAACCTCCATAACTCCACATCGTTTTATAATCAAAAGAGTTATTGCTGTATTGACCATAGGTTTTTTTTTATTTTTACAGTCAAGAATAAATAGAGGGTTATAACATTTATGTGATTGGCTAATTTATGTAGATCCATGCGTGACTATTGACCAATCAAATCAAATTAAAATTTTTTCGATACGCGAAATAAATTTATTAATAACAAAAGCGAAGCTTTTTTTAAGGTTAAAACATGTATGTTACCACCCTTGGATTATACTATCAATTAGACCGCATCACCATCTTAGTTATCTGTTTGAATAAATATGCTCTTTGTTCGAGTAAATACTGAAATGAGCCTTGTTAAAAGCATTATATTGCTTGGCCTATTCAATAAATGCGTAAAATCTTATATTAGTATAACCTTCACGTTTTACCATTTTATACTGTAATAATTTAAACGTAGTATAAACTCAATAAACTCCCAAACGTTTACCATTATTCTTATGAAAACTCCGTAGGGAAGCGATTGAAAACGATTAGAAAAGATCTTCTGCTAAAGACACCCAAAACGAAGAAATTATCCAAAACAACATGGTACCTTAAGTTTAAATTATTACGATTAAATGGATCGTGACATTGCCGGTTTTTAGACTACAATCATATATAAGATTTTCAATTGCTTATATAAATATGATATTTTGTGTAACAACACGTCAGGGACACGGGAAAATTTGGTAATATTTGGATTGAAATTATTTGGAATATAAATAAAATTTTGGGCCCACGATTTTCCGGGTTCCCAAATACTTTATTTTTATTGGTTAGATCAGAAAATTCATCAAAAATTTGGATTTTTGGAATTTTTTTATTAGATCTATACAAGAAAAATATAACTTACGAGAAAAAAAATTTTTCGACTTTAGCAATGAACTTATTCAGTGTTCACACTTCTCTGTATCGCACGCATTTCATTGGTTTGTCAGCTAGGCTTTTCAAATCTCAAGTCGGAATGTTCAAACTCACCAGATCTCGTCAACTAGCAATGATCCGACCCTATAGTAGTGCTCAAGAAAATGGAAGGTAAACATTTTTCCAGTCGTTTGTAACAAAATTACATCAATATTCATTTGCTCTTTCCAGACAAACTGAAAAAGGATTGAAAAAGCATTGGAATTCATTCAAGATCGTGGTGACTGACTCGTTCAATAAAGTGCGTTAAGATTTTTTTTTTTACTAGTTTTCCCAATATCTTACCCGTTTATTTTAGCCAACCAGGAGGAAAGTTTTATCCACCATGGGCATTGGTCTTATTATTTCTTACTTGTACTTTGCCTACGAAAGTCCCAGAGCCCTGGACAGAAACATGGTGAATGCTTTCAATAAAGGAAAAATCTATCGGGAGGACAATCTACCCGTTATAGAAAAACTGGTCAAACGCGAGAATCTTGAAAATGCTCTGAAGAAGATTTTGCAATTCCCTTTACAAAAATATTTTCTGATTTTGGGCGAACATGGAACGGGAAAAACAACCTTGGTTCAAAATACCATCTTGAACCTCCAAGAGCCAAAGGTAAAATATTGAATGATCTCTTTACTTTTCGATTTATTCACATTCGATTTCATCTTGATAGGGTGTTGTCTATTTTGAGTGTCCCTCAAACGTGAAAGAATTTGCGAAAAATTTGTCAAAACATCTTAATTGTGAATTATATCCATTTAAGCTTCGAGATGTTTTCGTGCAGTGGATAGCCAATTCAATAAGAAAAGGTATCATATAGTTCTTTTGTACTTAATAACAATTTTTTTCACATTCTCACAAAACTTGGAATGTAGAACAAGTTGATCATTCAGAATACTCTAATTGGAACCTTTTAAGCATGCAACTCCTCAACACAGCACATCACTATATGAAAGAATACAAACGCCCGATAGTCTTGGTCCTTGATCAAGTAGACCGCATTGCTAAACGTGACCCAATGTTTTTTGAGATACTTCAAGATTTTGCGAAGGATTGCGCAGATAGAGGCACTCTTGTCATTGTATTTATCGCGAGTGATGGCTTGGTTCCACGAGTTATGCAATGTAGCTATGATTTTCAATACTCAGATGCGTATGGCTAAGTTCTTACTAAATCTTATTTTTATTCTTTATAGCTCGCTCTGCATGGTCGCGGGCAAAAATCCCCTTTGAAGTTGGTGATATCTCGGATGACGAAGCCATGGAATTTTTGCAAGGCTCTGGTATTGATAAAAAAAACGCCGAGGATGTGGTGAAATATCTGACAGGTGGACGGTTTATTTTATTGAGGGATTTTCAAAAGGAGAGTCGATATGATGCCAATTCTAAAATTTTGTTTAGTGGTATTTAATTTGTTATAATCTCAGTTTTTTAATGTAAACGGCATGTTTTCATCTAACACTCCTAGTTTTATCAGAACTCAAGAAGGAAATGTTCACGCAGATTGAGAGAAGTTTGGACACAGTGGACCTTCCTGTAAACCATAAATTTTTTATAAAGCTCATCGAAACAAAGCATATGGACATCAAACAAGCTAAAACCATTATACCTCTCAATATGATTCGCAAGCTTGTCGAAGCTAATATTATCAAAGAACATGAGGATCGCACTGTTTCCTTTCATTCACGTTATATAGAAACCTACTTTAAAGAGGTAATTCTTACCGATAATATTACGATTCTATTCATAAATATCCTAACGTTGATGAATTTGCTTTAGGTAAACAAATTCTAGTGTGCTCATTTTGTAAAACTATGCAAAAAGGTATAAGTGCAATGGTTTTTTTATTCGGAACGAAAAGATTTATCATGTACTTAATAATGTGTCAATAAGAGAAAAAACAAACCGGAATTAGTTTTAAAAAGTGAACCGGGAGAAATGATTTATAGAACGTTCAATTTAGCCATTGATGTTTTTTTGACAGAGTATGAAAAATTGGCAATTTTTCATACTCCGTCAAAAAACCTCGCAAGACCTCGTTAATAATACTAGTAAGAAACTAAATTAGCGCTTTGCAATGAAAATTTCTTCTTAGAGTTAATAATTTAGGATATTTTGTCGCTTTCGCAAAAATGTAAGATTTCGCAAACTACTTAAATGGACCTTAGATCCTAAAATGGCTTAATAAGAATGGACATTAAATACTATTTAAACCAAATTTTTATTATATTTTAAAGATGAAAATATACTATCATTATACAGTATAATGTCAACATACCTAAATATGTTCGATATTACGTGAATTCATAAAATATCGAAATATTCCCATTTATTTTTACCTCAATTGAATTTTTATGCCAGTTAATAATAGATTGCATTTTCATTTTCATATTCAATGACAAAAAGATTCGTTTATAGTTTAAGAATTCTGCTGCAATGATAATGTTTTTCTTTAAAAATACAGAATTTATTGACAAAATTTTGTCTTGAAAACAAAAGATTTTTTTTCTTTGGTTTATATTTTGGGTTAAAATTAAATTGTTTTAAATATAATTATTAGAGATATGTGTTTATGTTACATAAAATTTCTTTACTACTTAAGTTTTTTTTACAATCCAAATTCAACTCATTATAATCCGAATATAATTTTCAATAAACTATATAAATATGAAAAATATATACATAATTTAAAAACAAAAAACATGCAGCCATAATATTAAATTTAATTACTATCAAGAATAGATAATCTGCTGTCGATATTTAAAATTGATCCAATAAAGGAGCAAACTTGCTTCCACTACTAAACGTGTATGTATAAGATTTTTCAATATTTTCAAATGTTATTTTAGAATTATTCAATTCCAACAAAAAACACTTTTGTCCTTTTCCATTTCATAAAAAAAATTTCATAGAGTTTTCAGCTGTTGGTCGATTTCAGGTTCTCTATCCCAATAGATTTACATAATATTATGGCGCTTCTTTATTAATGGGTGGTCGTAAATCATTGCAACGTATTTTTAATTGAAGCTATTGTTTGCTAAACTTATGATAGTAAGATACAGACATCCCATATATAATTTCCCACATTATTATTCCAAATGAATAAATGTCTGAATTTGCAGTATATGACTGACCCATTAAAATTTCTGGGGCAATATATAGTAAAATTCAAAAAACTCCGGCTTTCTTTTGTTCAGAATGATTTTTATAGTTACAAATCTGTGAAATGATCGTCTTTATTGTATTTTATAAGCGCGTGAACAAATTTCATCCAGCAAAGGGAAGATCCCGAAATGGATACGACATGCCCATCGCGGTTTCTGTCTCTCCACTCCTTATTAGTCTTTTTGGCATTAACAACCCTAATTATTGTTATATAGATTTTTTAGTACATATCTGATATCAGCGGATCGGCGTAATTTTCGATAAACTGGTCCCTGGTCAAAGATATACGCGCTATGTAAATTATCTTGTAAAATTTTCCGCCGTACAAATCTCGACGAAACATCCTTGAGAATGAAGTTTAGAAATAATATAATCTAATAACCTTAATTTATCTTCCCATTTCATTTGATCTATTTTGAAGGTTATTTCGTAAAGAACCTTTTGATGCGTATTTTAAAACAATGATATATTATTTAGGGTCCGGCTGTTGTGTTATCCCATAACATTTTAGGAATGAGGGATTTTCGAATTTGATTTTACCTTTTAACCAAATAAATAATAAATAAATAAATTAATCTCGTAATTTAATAGCTAAAAATAAATAATTAAATTAACTCATTTTTAAATTCTTCATAATTTTATGTAACGATTTAAGGGCAATTTATATACTGTTGAAAACCCACCTTTCCGACTTCTTTAATATTCTTGAATTCATCGTATAGGATCCAGAATAATTCATGTTATTTCTCATCGTGCAGGATTTCTTTTAAATAATCATCAAAATTATCTATTATAAATATGCTTCGTCCTTCGTCCTCTATTTAAATAATTAGTAAGTGTATCTCAAATATAATATTAAATATTTATTAAATATTTATTTAAATGTCAGCTTACATTCGACACCAATAGTTGGCTAGCGTACATTTCTATTTACTCCAATTCCAAATAGATAACATAAACTTACATAACGTATTCGAGTAGCGTTGACATCTTTGCGGCCTTCAGGTATCATTTGAACACCTTGTTCATATCTCGTTCTACTCCGATTCCATTATCATAACAATGACGACATTACATATTCCACTAGCATAACCCATATCAGCAGATTTTGATAATGAACAAAAGCCATATTTTCATCCTTTTCAATGCCTATTACATTTTCATAACAATAACAAATTTTATTTACACCACGAGCATTGTCAACATAAACAGATTTGTGATAATAAATAAATGCCCTATATTCATCCTTTACAACTCCAATTCCATTTTGATAATATATTAATATATCCAACATTATTAACATATCCTATATCAGCAGATTTTTGATAACAAGTGAAAGCCCTGTGTTTATTATTTTTAACTCCAATTCCATTTTCATATCAATAACCAATATTATTTATTCCAAAAGCACTACCCATGTTAGTAAATTTTTGATAATACATAAATGCCCTACGTTCATCCTTTCCAACTCCAATTCCATCCTTATAAAAATTGCCGAGTGCAAGTATTCCAGTAGCGTGTCCCATCTCTGCAGATTTTTATAGAAAATAAAAGCCCATTATTCGATCTTTTTAATTCCAATCCCATTTTGATAACAATAACTAACATTATATGGAGTGTCTTCAATTAAAAGGGCCCATTTTTACATATATTTTATTTTGAGATATTTGAGTTTATTTATTTGTTTTGATTTTCGGACTGATCCGGGATCAATCAAATTTCACGATATTGATTGGTTAAAGACGGCAGGTGACTATCGGGTAAACTCGTGACGTGTTGGCTCTACGCAGCCTCATGTAATTTTTCTTTTTACATTATCTTGATTTTTTATTATGTAATTCGACTTTCATTTATAATTAAAAAAAGTCAATCATGTCAAAATTTATATGAATTTAACGAAAACTCATTTTTCAAAAAAATGTAAAAATGGGCCCTTTTAATTGAAGACACCCCATATATTCCATAGCATAATCCAGATTAGCAGATTTTTGATAATAAAAAAAATGCCTTATATTCATTTTTTTCAACTCCAATTCCCAATTACCAAACATCATTTATTGTAATATGATATTCCATATTTGCAGATTTCATATAATGTTATAATGTTTTCATCTTTTTCAACTCCAACTCCATGTTGATAATTATAACCAAGACGACGGAATTCAAATGGATCTTTTTGTTCAATTTTTAAAAGTACACATGAAAATATTGAAAAACTTAAATTTTGCAGTTTTATTGAAATGTGATTCGCAAAACATTTAGATTGTTTTTTGGCTTCATTATGTTGATCAGAAATTTCGAAAGTCGTATATTTCGTCTATCAGGAAGGATTCCTCATATAGTTAACTGCCGTAATTTAGCAAGTTTAGTGTATTAAGCATACATTGGTGTGGCTAATCAATATAATTCATAAAAAGGCCACCAATACTGTACGTATAAATGGACTCTTATCGTGCTTTTTTGCACAAGAAAATCATGTGATTTTCATATAATCATGCTACGTAATATCATGCGAATGGGCTACATAAGATGCAAAAAAACGATTTCGGATATTACTAGAAGTATTGAGAACAATTAATTTTTGGTCAGGCAATTTTAAAATTCTAATTTGCTGAACGAAGAATAATGTAGGGTTAGGTAATTTCAAAATTCGTATTTTGGCTAAATAAAGAATTGTAAATTTTATTTCACAAATTGAGCAGTGTTATTCTTTTGTAAAATATAATTTATAGTTCAATAAAAAAAAAATATTTTAATCAATGTAAATTATAAAAATATATATTCAATTTAATGTCAACAGTTTCTTGAATCGTGGTTCAATATACCGTAATTAAACTTTTATATATGGCGGAAATTTTTATCGATTATATTTTATACTGTATGTTGTATTTAAGTTGATTCTGAATCTACTTAAATAGAACTTTTATCCTAAATAGAATATTTAACCTAATTTTTATTATATTTTATAGATAAAAAACATATTTGACATGATGTGGATAATACCCATTCTATTTAATAAATTATAACATCCAAACATCCAATACCTTTGCAACATGGAGTCACATGAGTACGGGCATGGAACTGTTGTCACGGGCTAAAAGTGACATTTTCGAAAATCGAAAAGGCTTAAATGGCACATGAGGCTTGTCCGCCGAAGAGTATTACGAAAATGAGTCACTAAAGATGTAAGTTACTTAAATATAACCGTGGTTGTAAAAGTTATTTAAAGGACGTATCTTAAATGGTCATAAAATACCCCTGATAGTAGACCCCTATTATGCCCGGGTTTCTTAATTAGTAATTTATATTTAACAAGAAATCTACCTATTACTATACCCTCTCTCCAAACGATATACATCCGGGTATAATTCAAGTTTTTTACAGCTGTTTTCATAAATTCTGGACATCTGAAAAAAATTAGCCGAATGATTTTTCGGTCGATTCGATTAAGTTTGTGATTTTGGCAATATAGATTCTATAAATTAATATATACTGTATATTATACTATATGTGTATAATTTAAGATTAGATAACTAATATAAATATTATAATACTACATATGCATATACTTGAAAGTATAGCAAATAATTGAAAAATTTTTAGAAAACTTATCAATTCTAAAATTGCCAAACACTTAGATGTTAGCAGATCTTCTATAAGAAGGATTCTCAAGCACTTTCAAAGATTCTTGGATTTATTAAAAAAACTTTCATTNGGGGGGGGGGGGGATCTCGTTACCAATCGACAGATTCTTGATCATATCTAATTTTTTTTTTAGTATTAGCACTATTCGTGTAAAATGATTATTAAAATTTATTTTATTCTTTGTACTTCTTGACAAGATTTATCGGTTAACAAGATCAGTCTTTTCCATAAATTTTCGATCTGTACAAACATATATTCAAACGAAAATTTAAATTACATATAATATAAAAATATATATTACTGATCATGCCTGAATCAGAAACATAATCGAATCGGCCGAAAAAAGTCATTCGGCTAATTTTTTCAGGTGTCCCAATTTATGAAAGCTGTAACCGGTGGAATGTAACATACCCGGGTCGTCTATATTGCCAAGCCTGACCGGGAAAAAAAAAATCCCAGAATAGCGGGCCAGGCCTGGTTTTACTTTACAGCGGTTTTCATCATTGAGACATTTGAAAATTGTTGATGACCGAATCGATAAGTTTTTGATGTCGGCTAATGTCAGTAACTTATCGATTTGGCGATTTAATGCCGATAATTATTAGATAGCTACGTAATCATGGCAAGACGTTCTGTTGCATTTACATGGCTATACTTTTACTCAATTTTTTTTTGAAAAAAAATTCCAACGCGATGTAAAATATTTTTATAAAAAAAAAAAAAACGATTGGTTAAAATTATTCAATCACAAAACCCGACCAATTTTTTATGTGTAATCGCACAGTAATCGCACGTTCATTATCAAGAATGTAATTTCTTTGTAAATTTATTATATTTGCTTAACGTTGAAATATTTAATATACTGTATTTCAACATACACTTCTAATTCTAATAAATTTGAACCCTTTTTAAAAGGGATTCATTATTTGCTAATTTTCTCATTCGGAACATTGGTGAACTATTTTTTATCGGTCGTAAATCATCGCAACATAGTTTTAATTGAAGCTGCTGTTTGCTACTTATGATAATAAGATACAGACATCCCATATAAAATTTCCCGCAAATGAATAAATGTCTAAATTTGCAGTATATGACTGACCCATTAAAATTTCTGGGGTAATATATGGTAGAATTCCAAAAACACAGGTTTTCTTAGATTTTGATAGTCCCTGATCAAAATAAAAAGATATACGCGCTACGTACATTATCTTGTAAAATGTTCCTCAACATTCCGTTTTTTTGGTATTTTAATGTTGTTAAAAAATTGTTCTACATTCGGGTAGTGATAAAAACTCGATTGGTTCTTTAACTGATTTCCACAATTTCGCCTTTTTTAATTCTTTCATAATCGGAGGTTTTTCACTTTTCAGAGTAGGAACATCCAATATTCCAGAGAGAATTAAATCATTTGGACTTAATGACATTATTAACAAAGTTCTAGCCACGATCTTTACTATATCATTTATATTCTTGCATTGTAGCTAATTTAAAAAAATAAAAAGTAGTATTAATTTAGATATAAAATCATAAATGGTGCAAAAAAGTATTACATTTATAATCCGAATCCTTGCTCTACTAAGCTCTTGAACTTGAGAAGACTTGGATACTGTCATGTTTGAGATGACTGTCGGTTAAGAAGTGATATGAGATGCGAGAGCCCTTAGGTTTTCTTTTAGCTTCAAAACAAAAAAACGAATTGAATGTATTTATAAATTTTGAGGTGAAGAAAAGATTATTGTTCCTAGTTTTGCCATCAACTTTCTTTAACTTGCATTTCTTACAGTTCATTTTATAGCATTTTTGATACCAAATATAATAAATTTGAGCTGAACAAGCCAAAGAATGAATACAAGTGTTCAGTCCTAGCAATTATGATTGCACTAACAACAGTCTATAGTGAAACAGTAATTGCGTTGTTCGTCGGTATAGTAAAAAAAAAAAGACACACTAATGCATTAGTGGGTTCGTTAAAAAATTTTTTTTGGAGGAATTTTCAAAAAAAAATTTTTGAAACATGTTATGAGTCACGTCATAATTGCTGAATTGGTCACTTTGCAGATCATGTGCCAACTGATCAAAATTTATTATTCCCCGGTTCTTATTTATACTTCTATACTATATTTCTTCTCGATTATTGCCCAGATTTCAGATTCGGGTTGATCCGGAATTTTCATAATTCTTTTTGATTATACATGTATATCTTTTTTTTACTTTTTTTATGATATACGAGTTTTTTAAACTATTACAGTATTAGTTCTGTAGTTATTATCCGCGAAATGGACATAACCAAAAATCAATCCCAGATCAGATGATCGAATAATGCTGTAATGACGGAATGGCACACTGATCATCTGATTTTTGGCACTTCGTGGACAATAACATATTTAATCATGTTATTAATGATAATCGCTGATTACAGCAGACACCATGTTATGACGTGACCTTCGTCACGTCATAAGCACAATGTCCTAGTGAATCATCATTAACATGATCAACAACAAGTACTTACTGTATAAATGATATCACTGGATCAGTACTGTATAGTATAGATTTAAAAATTCGCTATACTTGATATGTGAAATACAGAATTGCGTAGATCTTTCTAGAATCCGATTCCTAATTTGGTATATTCCCGGACTGAAATACCTATCACAAAAAAGTATATGGGTTGTGGACTAGGAAAACCCGCCTCTGAAGGGGGGTTTCCATTTTGAGAAAATAGCGATTATAGTTTGTGTTACCTAAATTTTACCCCTGAATTTTTTATTTATTTTTAGATATCAATTACTGAATAAACAATGTCATGTGATTATGAACCACTGATTAACCAATCTAATTTAATTGAGTCGGTTGTAAATCTATTTTTAGAACACGATCGTTAAAAAATTGGTTTACATTCAAGTTAAAAAATCACGATAATTTATTATATCAACATGGGGTAAAAAGTAACATACGTATAGATAAAAACCAGCACTTTCATTTGAATCAAAAATCTCAAAATTGTTGAAAAAGTGTCAAAGGCGGGTTTT
>QKWP01000005.1:883018-929221 GCA_003550325.1 Gigaspora rosea | reverse complement strand
GGTTTAATATATTATTTGGATAATGCTACTTGATATGAGCCTTAGTAGTTCTAAAGCTAAAACATTTGATTTATTCATTACTGAAATCTATAATATTTAATAACTTGTAAATATACTTGCAGAATTGCGACTAATATAATATATACCGGTATATTTTTTTTAGAACAATTTCAAAACATTAATAAACATGAAGAAACCCAACGGAAAACTTCTTATGTAAAATTGGTAGATATATTGAAGACTGTGTCAAACATCTGGGATGGCATGAATTTTTAAACACTTTGGTATATGACCCTTTACGCCTCATAGAAGCAAAGATTCGGATTATAAATGTAATACTTTTTTGCAACATTTACGCCGAAACGGTCACGTTTTTTTTTCAAAAAAAAAATTTTTCCCGCACCACGGTCCCGTGCAAAGTTCCCACGGTTGGTTTTTCATTTAGGTTTTTGTAGGTATCTTTTTTTTTTTTATTTTATTTTGCCTTTAGACGAAACTTATAAACATACAACTGAAGACAGAGTAAAGGAGCAAAGGGTTCGTTCATTGGATAGTATATTAAGAACTTACTCTAAATCACCAAATTTTAATTCAACGAATTTAATCTTTCTATTGCATTCACACGGTTAGTAAAAATTATTAATATTTTTATTATTTAAAAAAAAAAAAAATCTAAATATAAATTTTCATTTAGGAGCTGAATTGGAATTTTTAATTGTCAACCCATTAATAAAGAAGCGCCAAAATATTATGTAAATCTAATGAAAGAACGTTGGGATAGAGAACCTGAAAATCGACCAACTCTATGAAATTTTTTTTTGTTTTTTTTTGAAATGAAAAAGGACAAAAGTGTTTTGTTGGAATTGAATAGCTCTAAAATAACATTTGAAAATATTGAAAAATCTTATACAGACACGTTTAGTGGTGGAAGCAAGTTTGTTCCCTTTATTGGATCAATTTTAAATATCGACAACAGATTATCTATTCTTGATAGTAATCAAATTTAATATTATGGCTGCATGTTTTTTGTTTTTTAAATTACATATATTTTTTATATTTATATATTCTATTGAAAATTATATTTAGAGTATAATGAGTTGAATTTGGATCGTAAAAAAAAAAACTTTAGTAAAGAAATTTTTATGTAACATAACACATATCTCTAATAATTATATTTAAAACAATTGTATAATAATTTAATTTTAACCCAAAATATAAACCAAAGAAAAAAATATATCTTTTGTTTTCAAGACAAAATTTGGTCAATAAATTCTTTATTTTTAAAGAAAAACATTATCATTGCAGCAGAATTCTTAAACTATAAACGAATCTTTTGTCATTGAATATGAAAATGAAAATGCAATCTATTATTAACTGCCATAAAAATTCAATCGAGGTAAAAATAAATGGGGATATTTCGATTATTTTATGGAACGAGTGAATTCATGTAATATCGAATGTATTTAAGTATTTTGACATTATACAATGTTTAAATGTCCAATTCCTATTAAGCCGTTTTGTACTTTGCGGAAATCTTACATTTTTGCGAAAGCGACAAAATATCCTAGATTTAGTGTAAATTATTAATAATCTAGGACTCTTAAGAAGAAATTTACGTTAATTTAGTTTCTTACTAGCATTATTAACGAGGTCTCGCGAGGTTTTTTGACGAGTATGAAAAATTGTCAATTTTTCATACTCCAATGCTAGTAAGAAACTAAATTAGCGTTTTGCAATGAAAATTTCTTCTGAGTCCTAGATTATTATTATTAATAATTTACACAAAATCTAGGATATTTTGTCGCTTTCGCAAAAATTTAAGATTTCCACAAAGTAGATTCAGAACACGCATCCGAAGCAGGGCCGATGATTTTCTGCGTTTCACGAAATGCCGCAGAAATCACGGAATTAGGTTGTAAAACACGGAATGTATTAAGAATAGCACGGAATTGCCGCAGAAAGTAGGGATTTATAAATTATTTGGTTTTTTTATATTTTTTATAGGTATGTTACAAGGTTCTAAAAGTATAACATCCGAAAAGTTCCGATGTAGAACCTGAAATACGAGCGTGGTCGGACGAAAAATTTTGCTTAATATCTTAAATAATCCGAAGATTAAACGACAAATTGATTGCGAATATTCAAGATTTTCTATATAACCAACGCAGAATTTATAAATGACCAACGCAGAATTCATGCAGAAATTATGAATTTTAATGCACGGAAATTTTGCAGAATATGAATTTGTCACGGACGGAATTAACAATTATCACCGCAGAAAATCATCGGCTCTGATCCGAAGTAGTGATCTTAGTTACGCGTAAATCACATGATCTGTTTTTTTAAAGATGATTAAGGGCGGACGGTCTACGGGCATTTTACTTATTTGCGCGGGTAACACAAAATAAAAAGGAAATCCGATTTTGTAAATAAACTAAGTGCGCGAGATAAAAATTTAGGGTTAGGGTCTTAACGTTAGAGGCTATAGGGTTAGAGTGATGCTTAATATAAGTAAAATTTCATTCCCGTCATTTTTAATTAGTGCACCAAGATCGATTTAAACATTAGTTTTTGCGTATTTTCACTTTTTTCTTCTTTTACGCGTGTTCGAATTCTTCGTCGGGCTGATCCGGAATAGTCAATTTTGCACTCTCCGATTGGCTATTTCCTCTCCAGGAGCTTGTATTACCCGCGCAAATAAGTGGATGCGTCTACGGGCAGTGTTGTACATTTTCACTGTCCCAGCCTTTTTTTGCCATGTCCCAACGTCCCAACGTCCCAGCGTCCCAAGTGTCCCAACTATGTCCCAAGCCTTAATAATTAATAAATTAATTTAAAAAAATATATAATTATATATTTTTTTAGGTGCTGAACACATTTTTAAAAAAATTTAATTAGATTATCTTAATAAAATTTTAAGTAATTTCAATTTATAAAATTGTCCCAGAATGTCCCAAAATGTCCCAACGTATGTCCCAACTGTCCCATGTACAACACTGTCTACGGGCACTAGGGTGTCCAGGATTATGATCCGGCATAATATGTGCATAATATGCGATTTTTACTATATGAAATCGCATAAATCCCCTCACTTTAGGGTTTGGGGCATGGGGGTAAAAATTAGGCATGCCCATGTGGGCATGCCTTGAGCTGAGGCATGCCCCTATGCCTATGGGCATGCCCTTTTATGCTCATGTGGCGATCGACTGTCAATAAACCAATCATATATCTCGAATTACATGATTCCGCAGTAGAAACTTTAGTACTATAGTACTCTATACTTGAACTTGTACCTTCTTTCTTCCTTTTGCAGGTTTGCTTCGCTGGAAAATCATACACTCACTCGCCAACCTGGGAACCGATATTTACTATGGTTATCCGGAATAATTATGCTTACCCGGTTGACCCATAAATGTTTATAATACGGTTCTATTTTTTTCATGTGACTTTTCTTTAGTTAAAAATCGGTTTATATTTAAAACAGGATTTTTTTTTACTAAACAAATCGATCTTTGTCAGTAAGTATGATTATTTGAAATGTTATTTTCATTTACTCAAATTTTGGCGCAATATGGATAACTTCTTATTATGGCCTTTTTGTTTATAATTTATGCGCCAAATCGTATAATGAAAAAAACCTATTAATAAGAGTTATCTATATTGCGCCAAATTTGGAGCAAGCAAAAGATGATATTTCGAACTTAGCAGATGAAATTCGATTTGTTTAATAAAAAATCTGGGTCAGCCAAATTATTTAGGCAACTCGATTTGGTATTCCGGTAATAATCTCATAATCCGGTTTGTAATCCGGAAAGCAAATTTTATATGGGCTTACAGTAACCCTTAACTGTAGGCACCTCAATCGTTAAATTCAAGTACTACGCATAAATTAGTTGTTAAGTATATATTACTCTTGCATATTGTTTCTACAGTATGCAAAGAGATTGAGAATTTTAGATCCTTTGCTCTATTGAGATTAATGATTTAAATAATTTATTTTTAATGTGCGTTATCTCTACATTATACGTACAATAATTTTTTTAAATTATTTCAATACAGTTTTTAATGTTATATACTCGACATAGTAGGTATATACTGATAAATTCTATTTATAATTTATATACTAGAAACTATTGATTTTGTAAAACCTCTTCAATCGACCATTCTCCGCTTTCAATATTAGTTGAAGAATTAGAAGTTTCTTCAACAAAAGAAAATTCTTCCTGCTCCTTTTCGAATGCTTCAAAATCGAAAAATTCATCCATAACAGAAATTTCATCTTCAATACTAACAGTTTCAATTTGTTCGTCTACTTCGTCGAATCCTTCGTCTTGTTCTAGTTCATCTGTCCCGTCAAAAAATATGTCGATACTTTCTTCAGAAGACTCAGGTATTGAAATAGTTTTTTTTTTTTTTTTCTTTTTTTGGGAGGCGGCTTGTTGAAGCTCATTTTTAATCTGCCCAAGTTTAGAAAGCGTGTCGGGAGAAAGGCAATTTCTTGTTTTAGTTTTGGTAAGGCCCAAAGAAGAGAAAAGTCGTTCACAAGCCGCTCCATGAGGTACAATAGCAAAAACTTTCATAGCAAATTGGCGAAGAAGGGGTGAATTTCCAGTAAAATTTGCCCAAAAAGATCTAGGTGACTGTTGAAGGTTAGTACTAATACGGTTGAAAGGAGGAGCGCCATCTTTGTAGCTATTCAACTCTTTAAGAAGCAGACTAGCATCCGGTTTTTTAAAGTTCCAGACCCTGGCTAACTCCAAACATCCACGCACAAGACGTTCTCCATTCATATACCTTGACATGGCCATTTTTTTGTAAGTTGGGGAGAGAAATAGAGCAACAAAATAAATATCATCAGAAAATTCTCTTGCTCTTCGGCTGATAACAGCCAATGCATGGGCTTTGAAACCGGGAATAGGAACTTCAAGTCTGGATACTTCACGATGGACGTATATTAATTCTTTAAAAACGTCGGCCAAAGTGGCATCTCTTGATTCAAGCCTACCAATCGCATCAACGACTGGTTTAATAACTTGAATCAGTGTATCATTGCTGGCAAAATGATACCTGTCATTAATAATATTTTTAATATTTTCTCTAATTTCTGGATAATTTGTTTTATCAGATTCGCTTAACCTAAGACAGTATAGAAAGCCTCTTTCAAAGGTGGATACGCCCAAGCAGACCTTAGCAATAGAGTACCACCTCATTTCACAAAATGTACTCAAAAAATGGGAAACACTATTTTCTTTTTGCCAAGTTCGCAAAGCCCGTTGCCATATATGCGAAGCAGTAAAGAAATTTACAAGTTTTTGATTCTTATTACAAGTAAGAACAATACCAGTAAAGCCGGCAATGTTCTTTACAATAAGATTAAACGCGTGTAAGCAACATCTAATAGGGATAATACTTTGATATTTATCCTAAGAAAAAAAAAAAAATTAAAAGCACTGGCGGAATTTAAAAATTTTGCCATGTTGAACGGCAAGATTCGAATGCCACTCAAACTGCCATTCAAATGGCGGTTTGAGTGGTATTTGAATCTTGCCATTCAATATGGCAAATTTTAGTAATATTTTATTAATATTTTTTACTTACATTTAGAAGATTTTTTATTGACCCCATTACAGGAGGATTATCGGTAACGCATGCGATCGCAGATGACATTTTAAATCCATTACTAATAAAAACTTCTTGTATTTTGTTCATAATAAAGGTTGCTTTATGGCGATTTGCAGATAAGTCGACAATATCAGTGACATGTTCCTCACGTTCCTTAAGAATCATAAATCCATAGATAGAGTTCCCGGATATGTCTGTCCAGCCATCTAGACATATAGTAGCATCAGTAAAAGTTGACATAATGGTTAACTTTTTTTGAAGATGGTTAGAGAACGTTTTTGTCAAAATACGTCCTCGTAACATATCAAGGGAAGGAGGTTGATAACTAGGAGCCAATTCTTGAAGAAAGTCTTGGAAATATGGATTATTAACGAGGTTGAAAGAGAGATTACCATATATAATGGCATTTAGTAGTTTTGAATGGAGTTTTTCAGATTGCGCGGAAGATATAGGTTTACACCAATTTAAAATATTTTCCTGTTTTGCAGATGGCCCGGCTAATTCAGACGTAGTCTCAGATGTAGTTTCAAACATAGTTTCAATTGAGTCTTCCTGGCTAGGCTTATTTCTCTTGCGGGTGGGGGTCATTTCTTCATTAACTTTTTTAATATAGCTAGCTTTTTCAGTAGCCGGCCAGCTACTACATCTGAGAACGTGTTGGTGAAGCCTATCAGGCTTGCCCTCTTGCTCAAGTAAGCAATACTTGCACTTCGCAGTATACCTATTACCTGTCTTTTTTTCTACGGAACGATAAAAACCCACCCATCGATGGCCTTGAGTAGGAAGTGGTTGAGTAAAACCTGGAGGCGGCTGCATGGTTTGTAATTAATTTTATTTATGATTGAATTTGTTAATTTTTTTTTTATAATTTTAGGTATGTTGTAATCGAATTGCTGAGAGAATATTGACTTTTATTGGAAGATAAGTTCAAATCTGCCTCTAAAAAGTTCTTTTTACATGCTTTATATATATTTCAGCTACTAATATCTAACTATCTATTTCTAGACCTCTATACTATGTAACTCTGAAACTATTTATTGGACCCCTCTTTGAACAAACCTGATCAAAAAATTGATACCGATACTGTGAAGGGTTTTTAATACTAACAGGACGAACTTATGCATAACGATTTTATGCATAACAATCTTATGCATAACGATCTTATGTGTAATGACGGTACTATATCTACAGTTGGGTAATAGCAATATATATAATGATAAAGAAACTAATAAGTAATAAAAAAATATGTTGGTTATAATCCTTTGTGAACATAATGCAAAGGGTTTGGTGGCACCATATTATCAGAGTAGCATACATGTTATGTTTATGAGATGCTTATTACAATTTTTAAATTTAATCTGGGCCGTTGATTCAGATTTCTTTATTTATTATTTATTATGTAATTAACATTTGCCCGTCTCTACATATTAATGAAAAAAAAATATTCAAGCAATTTTGTACATGCGTTCATTGTATCTGGTTTGGTGGAAATATTAGTTATCCAAGAAAGTACCGTAAAATCCAGACGCGTGTACCCCGGGTATTTTCATTACTTGATTTAGTACCCAGGGTACCTCTATATGGGGTACACCGTATAGACAATATGTTCTACTATATCTTGCCTAAGATAATACATATAGCATGTATAAGACTCATGTACCCGGGTATAAGTCACAAACTGGCGTATCAAAATGGCAAGGGATACACTGCATGGGGGTACACTTTCTGGATTTTATGGTAGTCTCTTTAGTTGTATAATTAGATTTGATAATTATAAGAATAAAATAAATATATACTATATATTATAGTTTATAAGTTTTTTAATAATTAGTAGTAGAGTTAGGGTTAGGGTTAGGGTTAGGTTAGGGCTAAATAAGGGCATGCCCTATGCCCCTGTGCCCTAAACCCTACCTCACTTTCATGCAGCATGTAAACAAAAATTGATTGGTTAAATGAATAAACTGGTGACTGTAATCACCTGACTTGTTGTTCTTTTTGAAATTTTATTGGCTAATAACTCAAAATTCGCATAATTTGCATAATTTGCATTTACCGGATGTATAATTTGACATTTACCGGATCATAATCATGGACACCCTAACGGGCATGTACCAAATCACGTGATTTTGCACGTACCGATTATCACGTGACTTAGACGTACGTAAGGAATTTTTTTTTAAAATTTTGGACACATCTTTTTCAACAATCAACTAACTGAAATTCAATAAAATCTTTTTTAAACAATTCTACAAATTAGTAGAATTTATTTAAAAAAATTTCGTCAAATTCTATCAAGTAGTTCGCAAGAAAATTTGTTTCAAAGTTTGAAAAAGTCACATCATTTTCTAAAAAAATTAGCTGCATTGAATAAAAATTTCTTAACTGTCTGATAGAATTTGACAGACTTTTTTTAAATAACATCTATGAGATAATAAGATTTATAAAAAAGATTTCATCAAAT
Organism: Gigaspora rosea; assembly: GCA_003550325.1. Lineage (NCBI taxonomy): Eukaryota > Fungi > Glomeromycota > Glomeromycetes > Diversisporales > Gigasporaceae > Gigaspora > Gigaspora rosea. The sequence continues at coordinate 921,138 of QKWP01000005.1, read as the reverse complement.
TTTATCAAGTATTTATTATGAAATTTCGTTCAAAGTTTGAAAAAATTTCACTGTCCTTAATAGCTGTGACAGAAATTTTTCTAAACTTTGAACGAAAATTTCTCGACAACTACTTGATGGAATTCGAAGAATTTTTTTTAAAATAAATTCTACTATTTAAAGAATTTATTTAAAAAGTTTTTATCGAATTCTATCAGGTAGCTGCCAAAAAAATTTTCAGTCATAGTTTGGGAAATTTCTGTCACAGCTATTAAGAACAGTGAAATTTTTACAAATTATCTTGACAAATATTCAATGAATTTTTTTTAAACGAACCCTATTATTGTAGATGTTATTTAAAAAAATTTCCATCGAATTCTATCAGATAGTTGTTAAGAAAATTTCATTCTAAGTTTAGAAATTTTTTGTACAGCTATTGCAATGGGAATTTTTCAAACTTTGAATTAAATTTTTTTGAAAACTACTTAATAGAATTCAATGAAAATTTTTTTAAAAAAATTTACTGGATTCAGTTAGTTGGATGTCGAAAAAATGTGTCCAAGATTTAAGAAAAATTCTATTTTGACACTTACAATCTATATCACGTGATAATTGGTACGTGAAAAATTACGTGATTTGGTATGTGCTCGTAGACCGTCTGGATTAAGGGTAGGGTCTCTTACATGATTTGCAATACAGTAAGGGGCGTGTCAGATATTAGCTGATATCAATTTACTATAGAGCTGCCCCCCTCCCCTCCACCTGAGATATTCTATAGCGCGCTCGGCCAATCAGATAAAACTTTAGGTTACACAAATACCGCCAAAAGTTTTATTATCTAATACATAATAAAAATATATGGGCGCTGTTCAATAGAAAAGGGGAAAATCACTTTTTTAAATCTGGTCAAATTGACCAGATTTAAAAAAGCGATTTTCCCCTTTTCTATTGAACAGCGCCCATATTATATATAGATTAATAAAACAAAATACTTAAAGACATGACACACTGTAAAGCAAATTCATGCTACAACCAAATTTTATATCATAGAATTATTTAAAATTCCATTTGTTAAAGTGTCTCCATAGGGAGTTAAAAAAAAATTCTATTTGGGTTCATTTCATGGACACTTATGTATCGAAATATCATTCTTTTATTATACCACCCAATTCGTATCTATTATGTCAATGTGATCAGAGTGAAATGTGATTAACTAACTAGCAACGTAATCCGTGGCTTCGCTTTTAAAAATATTTACAGTCACATTTTCTAAAAAGGCTTTTGTTTATAAGCATGATCCGTTGATACAAATAATTTGGCGAAGTTGGGTATTGTGATGAATTGATCGGACTTAGATATCTAAAAAACAATTTATACAACAAATCAATAGTAAATAAATTGTTAAATTTAATCACGAAACCACGAGATTTTAATTCATCACAATACCCAATTTCCTCGAATATATATTTGTCCCTAAATATTAATAAAAAAAGATAAAATTAAAAAGATCATTTACCTTATTTTGTAAATGGTGCGCTTAATGAATAATAAAAATAGACAACAAACCTGTGTCAAGTCATTCGTTTTCCTCACACATGTATACAAAGGCATAGTATAGTATAAAAAAATCGTAAGTACTTGAAATAAACCAGTATAAAGGCAAATAAGAAATAAATACTTTCCTTAATCATTAACATTCGATATCTACGATCACCTTATATGAAATGCAACAGTATTTTGCTACTCCAAAATTTAATAAAAAATCTATCTACAAAAATCCAGAAACACAATATCATCATTTTACAAATGCATTTGGATACCATCGAATGATCAAAGCAGGAAATCCGTCATATTCGAAAAAAAATTTGTGTACAGAGGCTACAGAAGCATGGAAACTTGTTAAAAGAAACACAAAAGATGAAATTGATGATAAGATTAAAGAATATCTTTCCACACCTGTTCCCATACAATCTTATGTCTCTCAACCATTTTGTAATTCAAATCAAGCATCGACATCAGTCCACGAAACTCGGTCAATATCTATGCCATCTATTACGATTGTTGTAGATGAAATGGTCTCTAAAAATGCAGCAGCGCAAAAACGATCACTTTCTATAAAAAAAGAAAATGCCGAAAAATTGGTTCAATTGCAAGCGACCTATGAAGTAGTCAGAGACCTTCAGCTAAAAAATGATATATTACATCGAATTCTTGAGGTAAAGCAGATAATTGACGAGGAAACAAAAAAAATTAGTATTTTAAAACGTAATGCGGCCTATCAAGCAAAATCAAATGCAAAAAAATTAAAAAGACTTAATGAAAATCAGGAAGTTGTCATATATGATGGTCCCGGTCGACCACCCCTACTTTTCGATTATCCAGATCTTCATGAGCATATACATGATTGTATTGATTTTGGAAAGGCAGATAGTAAACGAAGGCGTGAAGTTATTAAAGTACGGACGATTAATCATCTTCGTTCAGCACTAGAAGATAAATATAATGAATATCTTTCAAGAACTACACTTAATAATTACCTTTTACCACGAAACTCCTCAAGTATTGCTGCAAAAGCACACCACCATCCTGCCTTAGTAGCCATTGCAAGTGTTTCTAGAACAGAAAAAAAAGAACATGTCGATGAGCACTATTGCCTTGCTTCGATTAAAGGCGTTAAACAATTTGCTTCAATGTTTTTTCATTATTCTGTTGTTATCTCACAGGATGACAAAGCAAATGTTCCACTTGGAATCCCTGCTGTTGGCAAAACCTTTCAAACAATGCAAACTATTAATTAAAATGTCACACTTGCTGATCACGATTTCCCTATAGGAGCTCATCAAAAATTAATTCCCTCGGTATATCTTGCCATTGATCCTTCAGATTCAAACGATTCATTTCGCAAAGGCCAGTTGGCTATTTTTATTTGCCCCCAATATAATGTTGGCACTAGTTCTAACATGCACATGGCAGATTTAATTATACTTACTAACCAAGAATCCTTTAATCATATTTTTGAAAACAATGGCCAAATTAAACCAATCTGTGTTCTCCTCGTCGATGGGGTGCCTGACGAAAATCCTAGACACCTGAAGAACATTTGTAGATATAGTAGATTGTTTCAATTTCTTGATCTCTACTACCTCACAGTAAGAACCCATGCTCCTGGTTAATCGGCTTATAACCCAGTTGAATGGGCCATGTCCACACTCTCTGGAAAGCTTGCCGGTATAACGTTACTAATAGATACCTTTGGTTTTCACTTGGATAGTCAGGGTAAAGTTGTTAATCAAGAGCTTGCCAAAAAAAACTTTCGTCATTCTGGAGAAACCTTGTTTACACTTTGGAGCAGAGATTTAATTTTTGGAAAGAATGTTATGGCCCAGTATGTTGAAGATAATCTTCCACCATTTCAAATAGAAGATAACGAAGAAGAGTCAAAGACTTTTTGGAAATGGTTGGAAAAGCATGCACAAATTTGTCAGTACAGTCTCGATATTTGAAAATGTGATGATCTGACCTGTTGTAATCCTAAAAGGCATGAAGAATCTGCTGCTTTTCTTGCAGAAAATGGTGGTTTTCTTCCACCAGTTTCAAAGGGCCGAGATGGACATTTTCTTAATCCCATTCATATTTTACAGTATGCTGATATATTAAAATTACCAGCCTACGATGCTCATTGTCCATCTATCCCACCCGAAATGCATCAACGTCTCTGCTGCACTGTATGTAGAAAATATTTCCCTACACTCAGAATGGTTACAACTCATAAAAAATCTGAGCATGCGAAACAAAAAAAACATAAAAAAAGTGTACATACCGTACTTTCAAATTCACTTGATGATTTTAGCTTAAATTTAATTTCAGCTGCACCAGAAATTAACAATCGTGGTAGCATCTCGGATGGTAAATGGTAGAATAGAGGCTGCGTATATAAAAAGAAAAAAAAATCAAAAAGATATAAAGTATAGAAGAAACTATTTTATAGTATATCAAACATATATTTCGAATTATGCTTAAATAAAATAGCCAAACGTTATTTGCTTGTGGTACGTCTGGCATTACATCATTTTTAGCCAATCACATTAATTACAATATGATCACATGATAAATGCCGTGATGAAAATTTGATTATATATTTGGCCGGAATTATGGATTAATGTTGGCCCAAATTAAACCTGAGATATTTATATACCCCCCTACCCTATAATATTAGCTGATATTTGACATCTCCCTAATATATATAGACAGGTTCCTTATATATAATTTACCTTTTTTTATCACCTTTCTCTTTCTAAAAAATCATCGGACTCTTATTACTATAAAATTTGGTATTAAAAAAGAATTTTGCTAAAATGCACCTATGGTGTTCTACACCATGTTATACAAAACTATTAGAATAGCCAATTAAAATTTAAGATCAGGTATAACAAAAAATTTCGTTTTTTTGGTTATTTAAAAAAACTTCATCGCAAAATTTTGCTTATGAAACCATTTTTGGGGCTCTAATAAAAAAATTCCTTGCTAAATTTTGTATATACTAATGCTCCTAATAAAATCCCAGGCCTTACCCTAACTCTAAAGTAATTAAATTTTATTTTTTGTTTTGTAAAAATTTATTTTTTTGTTTTTGTTACACAGATTTGCAAATCTAATTTACCTATAGTGTTTAAAACACCATAAGTGCGTCTTATAATAATTGTTAAAAAATATTCTAAAATATATAAATCATTTAAATTACCTATTAAAATATTAAACCAATATTTTCAAAATCTAGTATATTTTTAATGTATTTGTTTTTGCTAAGCTTAAAAAAGCAGTCTCCAAGAGTTGCATAATTGCTTTTTAATAATAAAATTGATTTTTTTAAAGACAATAATACAAAATTTAATACTTTTAAATAAATAAAAAAGTATAATAATTAATAATACTACAAATTTCAGGCTAAAAATAGTACTCAATACTAACTTAATAAAATATTGGCAAGACATATCAAAGAGTTAAAAAAAAAATACTACAAATTTGACCATTTGTAAAATTCTATTTTTAAGAATAAAGTATATATCGATCATTTTTAATAAGAAAAGTGCAAAAAATCATATAATTTTTTAGAAAAGTGGTTCCAAATATCATATAGCATAGCAGAAACTCATACTGTATTTTTCTCAAAATAAGCTACCTTCGAAAATAAGCTACCTCTCTTTTGGTCAAAAAACTCCAAAACGTCTTTAATCTGAAAATAAGCTACCTCACAATTGACAAAAGTCACGGTCTAAATCATAACAGCCGATTTGCAGATCACCCTAAAATTTTTGACATACCTAAATTTGACTTTATATTAGTGCATCAGTAATTGACATCCAGATCATCCAATTACAACGGAGATCACCCAAAATTTTTGACGCATCTAAATTTGACTTTATATTAGTGCGTGCAATTAAATTTAAAATTTTATTTAGGATGTTGTAAACCCAGTTTCTTTGGTAGCTTTTAGTTAGTACAGTATGATACTACATTTAATCAATAATCCAATAATATACATATTAAGGGTAGGGTGTACAAATTTCCAATTTCATATAAAATCGATTGTAGATCAACTTTGTATAACCAATTTATATGATATCATATGGGCTAGGTGCTGCAAAAAGGGACCAAATTGCCAATTTTTTCAAAATATATATTTTTATATAAATCAATTTAGAATAAGATTAGGATTATTTTTTACTTAAAATACAAAAGTAGTTGTATTAATAAAATTTTGCTATATTGCTCTTTAAAGTTTGCAATTTCTTATTAGTTATTATAAGATTTGCAAAATAAAAAATGATTTTCTGAAGATTTTTTGTTTTGTCAATTTGGTTCCTTTTCGCAGCACCTAGCCCATATGATTTACATGTAAACATCATATGATCTAACCAATCAATTATTTATACAATCTACAAAATCATATAGCATCCTACAAAAATTTAATTATATGTAAAGTTGATTTTTTTTAAAGCAATGGATATTGTGCAACTTCATTATTATAAACAAACTATTTAAAACTACCTATTATATAAATTTTATACAAATTGGTCAAAATCTTAAAAAAATTTATCAGAAGTATATTTTTATTTACTATATAAAAATCTAATATACTACGTAGATCATATGAAAAATGATCTACGTTCACCCTACCCTTAAAGTCTCAAAATATAAAGATGTAATAGAGAAAATTTTTATTGATCATAATATTTTCAAAAAATTCGACAATGAAACATACATCATTACATAAGTAGAGCTTGAAACTTTAATTAGAAAGGTTAATAGAATTAGCTTAAAATATTTAATAAATTATCAATATATAGCATTTATTTAATTTATATTAACACGTTTAATAAGTTTGTAGATTACATGCAGTTAAAGAACTGATAGTTCCAGACTCTATGTATAACCCCAGACAATAGACAAGGATGAACAAGTGGCAATAAAGTCACTGACAATTGCATTAAGGAATTTCAACTTAAAGCCACAGAATATGAGAATGTAATCGGATAGATTCCTTTTAATAAAAGGCATTCTCAAGCATATTCTTCGATCAATCTGGTTAGCAAAAAAAATCAATTGTGATTATCATTTAAGTCAAAAAGATCTGAAGCTACAACCACCAATTTTTTTCGGAGTTTTTTAATCAGTAAAACAATGATTTAACGAATTAATTTTTTTAATAAATAAACATGCGATGAAAATTATCGTTATGAATCATTATTTACATCAACAAATTATTATTTTGTTATTTATTTTAAAATCTTTGCCGCAAATAAAAAATACATTTTTGTATTTTGTTGGTTTGTAGTAAATGAAAAAAAACAGAATTTGGAATTGTAGATTGCGATTATTCTTTCATTGATCTATTTATTGTTTTTATTTATTTCAATTGTAAAACAATAACCGCTAAATGGTATACTATCATTTTTCTAAACTATTGGACATCAATAATGGTCTAATAAAATATCACTATAATGGTTAAACACTATCTTAATCAATAGCTTAAAAACACACAACCACTTTTTTAATTATTAATCAGGATCGCTATTCAAAGAATCTACAAAAAAAAAAACAAAAATAGTACAGTTAATACTATTGTTCAGTACTCAATCATAAATTCATAGAATATGTTTAATATTAGACACCTGAGAAATAACATATGAAATTGTGCCAAACTTAACTTCAAAAATACATACGAATTTAAATTAAAATGGTAAATTTGAATTCTATTTTAATTAACACCACATAAAAAAATATTAATTTAAAACTAAAACTTGCCAATTTCAGTTACTTTTTGCTAATTGCTATTCTTTCTAAAAAAAACCTATTGGTTTTGAAATGGGCCCATTGGTTCGACGTATGATTTATTATACTTCTTAAATGAGTCAACAAATTTGACATGTGATTTGGGCATAGTTTTAAATTTACGCCCAATCAACATGAGACTTTTTGCAGATCAGTAAATATTTTGGGGATTACTTGTGAGGCCCAATTTCAACAATTGGCCAATATGTTTTACTATGTAAATCAATTAAAATCGATTAAATAAACTTATTTACAGGTCAAAATATACTTACCATAAAATTTTCATAAATATTGGAGAACTTTTTATTAATTAACTTATGATTTTTACATTTGGCAAAAAAATTAAAATTTTTTAAAAAAATATATTCATCGAACGTAAAAATTTAAAGTTAAATAATAAAAAGTTCTCTTATCTTGATGGAAATTTCAGCGTAAGTGTATTTTGATCTTCCAAACAAGGTTACTTAATCGATTTTAATCGATTTATATAGTAAAATTTAGACTTTAATATGTAGCAACTTTCTGCGATTGGTCAAAAATCAATTTTACTCGAAAAAAACTACCACTGATTTTTTGTATAACTTTTTACCCAAAAAAAGTAGCTTATTTTCAGGAAAATACAGTATTTTTACGGAAAATTACGGGTTATAACATTCTTGTAGTTGGCTAATTAATGTAGATCCAAACATGATTATTAACCAATCAAATCAATTAAAAATTCTTTCGATACGCAAAATATGCGAAGATAATTTATTTATTATTAATAAAAGAAAAGCCTTTTAATACTAAAGTAATTTTATTCTATTTTTTAACTATTAGATTTTACTAAAAACGCATTATATTTAATATGCCACTACTCTATTTATATTACTGTAATTAAATTACATCATCGTATTTATTATACTACATATTAGAGATAATTTTCTTTTTTGGTTGATATATAATACATATATATATGTCTTAGTTCAGGTAAAATAAATCGTTAAACCATTTATATTGCTTATCCTGTATAATAAATATATGAAGTTTTATGTTAATATAATATTCATGGTTTAATAATTTATAAATAAATAATTATTGCGAAACAAGCCCGGTTACATCGTTACCATAGAGAGAAGTACAGTCGTTCGCACATTACCGAATTCGTAACGTTAAATCCTGGGCCCTGAAGTTGCAGAAACCTGGCTAGTTGTGACAGCATGCAGGCTTGAGATACTTACCCAATGTGGTAGAGGCAGCTGCATGGCTTAAGATACGAATTCCTGTGAAGTATGCCATTAGGGGATCTCAGGTACACCAATCTGGAAGCACAAAGCGCCTACCTGGCAACGTACACCAAATTGGAAGTGATGATACTAGGTAGTGTGGGTAAAGTAGCAGACATGTTAATACCAATTGTTGGTTAGAGAAGGATGTACAAGCCAGGTCAGTCATATAAATGAGAATATAGAAGGCTCTGGTGGGTTTTAGCTGTGGATCAATGGTTGTATTACCTAAAGTCCTAGTTCTAATACTTGTATATAATATGTATGTACTTTGGCAATATGTCAACTTACTTAAGTATTAATAAAGTTTGGGGCAGGAGCTACACCCAGGGTTCCCCCTAATATAAAAAAAAAAATAAATAAATAATTATATTTATAATACCGTGTTATATAACACCATATCATGTGATATAAATGCATTATAATATTACACAAACCTAGTTATACAAAATTAACTATACAAATTTTGTAACACAAATATATTACACAAATATGTTACACAAAACAGGTTAGATAACACAAGTTGTTATACAAAATCATATTAACAAACCATATGCAAATTGGCATTTACTTAATTGCACGAATAATACAAACTATTGGAGAGAAAATAGGTAGTTGGAAAGTGCAAATTTCGACTATTCCGGATCTGTCCACAAAGAATCCGAACACGTGTAAAAGAACAAAAGCGAAAATATACAATAACCATCATTCTAACCCTATAGTCTCTAATGTTAAAGCTCTAATTCTAAATTTTTATTTCTATAAAAATAATGTGGGCCAGCTACCGCCGGCCTAGAGATTTTTCTAATACACCAGCTAGGGTGGCATAATTCTGGCTGACCCTAACTCTAAATTCTGGCTGGAATATACAAATTATATCGATATATATAGTGTTTCTCAAACCCGAACCTGACCTGGACCTAGCCTGCCTTATAGGCTGGGTCAAACTATGAATTTTTGAACCTGACCGGGTTTAGGTTATAAGAGAGACCTGGACTAATAGAGCCCAGACCGACCTAGTTTATAAAAAAATTATTTTTTCTTATGACAATTTGAATGTTAACGGTAAAATTGCATAAGACAAAATTTTTTTACTGCATAAATTGTATGAAGAAAAGTTTTTATAACACAATTGCATGTTGATTACTTTACCGTTTTTATTTTTTTTATTTTTTTTTTTTTATTTTATTTTTTTTTATACACGAATTGGCATACTTTTTTATAAAAGCCAGTAGTTTTTTTTTTTATTACATTTTTCATAAAACAACTTATTATGTCAAGCTCAAGTGTGATGCTATGATGGTATTTATGAAGAAACTTGTGATTTATGAAGAAACTTGTGATAAACTATATGGTGAACCTTATGATAAATTTTATAACAAACCTTACGACGAACCTTACGATGAACCTCATGACGAACTTTATAATAACAATGCTACTCAGGAGCCAACAAATATGACCGACCAGTTCAGATGAATTTGGGGATAATAAATTATTAACTTTAATTGAAACTAATGCAACTAATAAGTAATTTATTCAACACTTAGTACTGTATTAACTTCATAATATAGTAATACTAATGTATTTATTTTATAGATCATTTGTATGGAACCATTTTAAGAAAAAAAATTAAAAATAAAAAAGAATTAATTGTATTGACGGCAGTATGTGATTATTGTGGTAATGGTTTAAAAATCTGTGAGGATGAATCAACTTCAAGCTTCTGAAAACATCTCATTCACCTACATAAAAACAAGGTACCAGAATTAAAAGGATCAAATAAACCAAATACAGAGCCACCGCAAAATGGATCTGTTTTAGATATGCTTAAAAGCAAAGCCGTAAGTTAAAAAAAAAAAGTCATATAGTATACCTTGTAGTAAAACATATTATGTAAATTATTAGGCTACAGATCAAGATCGTGAACCCTTTGATTCTAAGAAATTTTTGACCTTATTAAATAATAAATTATTAAACATAACCGGTCATTTTACATAATTGATGACAATGGCCTTAGAGAAATATTCACATATTTGGAACCTCAAGCAATAGGTAATTATTTATTTATTTTTAATTTAATTTTTTTTTTAATTTTTAATTTATTTTGTTTTTTTTTTTTTAGCACTGTCATCAGATACAATAAAAAGGCACATAACTAGGAATTTCGAAGAAAAATGTAACCGATTTCGAAAAAACTGCAAGAAGTTCCTGGATGCATATTAATCATGACAGATATTTGAACAACTGATAATAATAACAAATCATTCATATTAGTTACTATACATTATCTAGATGCATCATGGTCGATAAAACATCTTTTACTCAATTTTATTCATATGAATGAGAAACATACGAGTGCTGAAATAGCTAGTGCCATGGAAAACTGTTTTCGGTTAATGGGAATTATTTTTAAAATCATAGCGATTACACGTGATAATGCGACTTCTAATAATAGATTTTTACAAGACATTTCTGACTCTATTTCATCAGCAGGTATACAATTTGATGATAAACAACAATCAGTACGATGCTTCGCTCATATCCTAAATCTTGCAGTACAAAGTATTTTTAATGATATAGTAAAGGAATTAGAAATAGTTGTTACTTTATTTATATGTGTTTTTTTTTAATAAATAAATGCATATGTGAAATTAATTTTTTTTTTAGTTATGTACATTAATCAAAGAATTAGAGGATCGAAGATATATCGTAAAAAGTTGAAAATATTGTGTTTAATACATAATATAAGGATTTTAATGCTGATTTTTGATGTTCCTACTCAGTGGAACTCCACCTATAAAATGTGCACTTATGCATTAGTATTACGAATTGTACTAGACGCTATCTCTCATACCGATCTGAATTTATACCAATACATACTTACTGAGGAAGATTAGAAAAAATTGAACTTCTTGTTTCAATTTTAGCACCATTTAAAGAAGATTAATAACGACTTAGTCAACTTTTTTTTTTTAAAAAAAAACTCTTAATATTTTGTTTAATTTAGCAATGGTTGAGATATCAAAACAAGAATATCCAACTTTGTCAATAGTTATTCCTCTCTATTATTTGTTAGTTGAAACTCTTAATGAGGCTACGAAAAAGGAAAACATTCCACAATGGCTTGCACACGGGTGTGAGGCTACAAGCATGAAGCTTTTAGGATATTGTCAAAAATTAAATATACTAAATATTGCTGCAGTAATATTAGATCCACAGCTTAAACTTGGATATTTTGAAACTCTCAAATGGCAATAATGACTTATTAATCAAATCAAGGATATATAAGTTGTTAGTACAAATTATATAATATTATAAAAAATTAACAACTAATATTGTTTTTTTTAGTATTACAAGCAAATATAAAAATGACTACATGCCTGTTCCTAGTCAAGATGCGGCTTATACGACCAAAGAACCATTTAATATAATGGCACGAATGTACAAGCAATTATGCGTAGAACAACAAAGTGAATTAGATACATATTTACTAGTACTACGAACAAGTGGGAATATTAATATTTTAGAGGTGGTACTGAAATAATGAATCATGTTATCCAAATATCGCAAAATTTGCTCGCGATATTTTTCCAATACTAGCAACAATGTTCTGAGTGAACAGATATTTAGCATAAGTGGAGATATGGTCACTAACAAGAGAAACCGGTTGGATTGTAAAACAGTTTGAGAAGCTATGTATTTGAGATCATAGTGGAGGGAACTCGATAGCTAAATAGAATGGATTTCTTTTAAAACTAAAAATATTAGAGTAAAAAATTGCAAAATAAATTTTTGTACATACGTATGATGCCGCAAATTTTGCTATTCATAATAAAATTAAGCGCATTTGTTTAGTAAATTTTTTAAAATGCATTGTTTTCATATGAGTAAGGTATACTTATACCGGTTCTGGTTCAGGTCAGATATCAAATACTTGGGTCTGGGTTTATACTTGGACCCAGACCAGTTTTTCAGTTCGATTTCAGGTTTTTGCTAAAACCCGGCCCATGAAAAACACTAGATATACATATACCAAATAAACACGGTCTAAAAAATATTACGAATTAAACATAAGATTCCTTTATTAAAATCTTATTAACATCGTTTTAATACTAAACATGCTTGTTAAAAAAAGTTGAATGATTATAACTGATCGATCGTCTTAATATAAGAGATGCTTTTTTTTTAAAAAAAAAAGGCTATCTAACTTATAGATACAAAAAAAATGTCGTTCGTATTTATCTAGCTCTTTAATATAAAAGAAAGTTGCTTTTTTTTTTATAAAAAAGCACTTGTTAAATAACCTAGAAATTAAGGCCTTATTAGATAAAAGCATAACAATATAAAAGTTATCATTATCCAAGTTCTAACCTTAATACAAAAGAAAATTTTTTTCAAAAAAAAAAACAAACTGTTATCCCTATTACCTTAATATGAAAAGAAGTATTATCCAATAACTGCTCATACTCTAATGTAAGAAAGGTAATTTGTTAGTATACGTCTAGCCTAATATAAAAAAAAATTTATTAGTACCTTATGCTAACTTCAAATCTAATAGAAAAGATAGTTTAATAAAATACTTATTCTAATGCTAATTACTGTGGATACCAAAGAGAAACCTATTGATATGCATATGCATACAGACTTACCGCTACATTTCCATATTGGATTTTTTTTTTGGAGCATGTGTTTTGATGTGAGAAGACACCTGGCATGAATCAAAAAATGTTTAATTAAAGTAGGTAATCCACTGCACATTTATAAAGCAAGAAGAAGCACCAAACGCCTTGCAAGAACAACGTAATACTTTGTAAAGCAAAAGAAACCTGGCATTTTTGTAAAAAAATGGATTAACATTCCAATTTCTGAAACCTTATGAATCGAAAAAACTACGTTTAATTAAAACAAGAAAGCTGTCATACCCTTATAAAGTGAGATGAGCTACAAAATGCTTTGTAAATAAGAAAGAGTCTTGTAAACTTTTGTAAATCAAAAAGACATTTGGCATTTTTAAAAGCAGAAGTGCTATTAAAGGAATTCAATGTAAAAAAAAACCATATTGAGTAAAATAGGAATAGCCACTGCATCTTTTGTGAAATAAGAAATGCTTATAAATAGAGAGCACCACCCATAATGGCAAAATCATCCAACACCTTCGTAAATAAAGAAAACCGCCCAATGCCTTTTGTAAAGCAAAAAAAAAATTTTGGCTATTTTTAGCCTTGTTTATTTGCTAATCAAATTATATAACACAAAACAGTTGATCACATGCTATAGTGTGACATGTAACATGGTGTTATAAGTATAATATTTCTTTATAAATTTATTGTTTGGCTTTATAATTTAAACATAGTAAAAACTCAATAAACTTTGCCAATTGCCAAACACTCTATCTTTGTTCTTATGAAAACTTTCTGGAAAAAGTGATTGAAAACAATTAGAAAAAATTTTCTGCTAAAAATACTCAAAATGAACAAATTTTACTTATAAATAGAGGCACCTTGAGTTTAACTTATTATGATTAAGCAAATAGTAAAATTGGCAGTTTTTAGACTACAACTATATATCAAATTTTCAATTGTCTATATAAATAGTTTGTATAACTTTTATTTCAGAATTTATCAGATACGAGTTTCTGCTATGCTATATTATGTCCTATATATATATATAGTATAAATAGCCAATAATATTGAAGTATTTATTGTCGCAGATCATAATTTAAAATGAAATCTACATTCTATACTTAACCTGCTAGCCTTCTAAAACCTATTAATTCTTGTTTATTATAATTTTTTTTAAAACTAACCCTAACCTTAAAAAATGCACTCCAAAAAAATTTAGTTTTCGAGATTTTATACTATTATTTCATTTTAATCTGGATTTCATTATGATCTGTCACATTTATTATAATAAAATTTTAATATATTGATTTAAATTTCTCAATAACTATTTATTCAAATAAGCTGAAATTTTTACTATAGATAGATATAATACTGTTCTATATTATATTAAAATTTCAGTCTGATCGGATTAGTAGTTCTTGTGAAATAGATTATTTTTAGATATAATCAATTTTGGTCATTCACAGATAGTTGTTACTTAGTAAAGACTAAATTTTTTATGTTAATCAATAAGGGCGCTAACAGATATTACGTAATATTTTTTTATTAAGGGGGTTACCCCCTTCCCCCTATATCGTATGTGAAGTATATATATAGTATATTATACCCAGCTACCCCCTCCCCTTTAGTAATATCTGTTAGCGCTCTAATTATTGATTAAGTAAACTTGTTTAAAATATTAATCTAAAATTTTTATTAAAATTGAGGAAGTTTTTATTATTTAACTTTTAATTTTTTCATACATCAATTGTATTTTTTTAAAAATTTAATTTTTTCATTGAATGTAAAAATCAAAAAGTCAAATAATAAAAAGTTCTTCAATACTAATAAAAATTTTAAAGTAAGTATATTTTGATCTTTTAAACAAGTTTATCTAAGTAAGGGAAGTAACAAAAATCAGGTGATTTTTTAGGAGAGAAAGGAATAAAAAAAGTTGAAATTATATATAAGAACCTGACTATATATATATTAAGAAAGAGGGAGGGGGATAGGCCTCTAATAAAAAATAATCAGGTGATTAATAACACAGCCCTAACTTTAATTGATTTATATTAAAATTTGGACTTTACTATATAGCAACATTTATTAATCGTGGGTTAAAAATGTTTGAGTTTTTTTAAATATTATAAAAGGTTAAATTTGATTGGTCAATAGTCCTATAACTAGGGAGGAGGGGCATAATATTGTTATATTATATAGCACAGTATACAAAATCTTAGGGAAGTACAGTAAATTATGTAATTTCTTAGGGGGGTACACTATCTATTACGTCCTATATATATATATAGTCTAAATAGCCAATGATATTGAAGTGTTTGTCAGATATACAAGTGACTCTCGATATAAGAAAGTCTGCAGGTCCAACAAAAATCATTCTTATATCAAGAGTTTCTTATATAAGAGGTCTCTCGATATAAGAAAGATCTTATATAATAAAAAAAACTTTCTTATATCAAATGTTAAAATTTTAAAATCTATAATGTATTGAGCAAATAATACTAAAGCAAACTTATGCAACTATACGTTTATAAGTAAAGTGTAATAGAGTTAAAGTTAAGAATAAATCAGTTTGATCCAGTCTAATTTATTTCAAAAATAAGTAGCGGCTTAAAAGATTCTTTTTTTTTTTAATGTTCCCAAATCAGAAAATTAAATAAATGTATACGGAAAAATTAGATAAATATCTACTAGTAAGCGACTATGTATACTTTAAAAAAATAGAATTTATACGTTGTTGTTTGAAATAAACATGTTGCTTATCTGAAATCGAACCTCAGATCATTAATTCTAAAACTCTATTAATGCTTTTTTAATTTTGTTTTAGTCTTTAGTAAATCTATCAATTTTATTATTAGACTAAAAAACCAAATCATATAAGGAACTAACTAATAAAATTGCATTCGAAGGTTTGAAAAAAATATTCTTAAATTCAATTCACAAAGCTAAAAAAGGTTATTCGAGTCTAAATGAACAAATAATAAACAAAATGATTCAAACTTCATATTGACCATTAACTTTGCATATATAAATCCAGTGTTGTTTGTCTTTTTTTTGCAACACTATTCCTTACAACATCTTTTTTAAAACTACTTAATTTTTGAATAAAAGATTCATTTATACTAAATCCATTCTCTTAATTAATAAAACAAAGGATATTATTGATATTTGTAATAACCTCTTTATAAGAAATACGATCTTCAGGCTCCTTATCTTCATCTCCATTACAATCATAATCAAGCACGGCATTAATTATTTCAGCATCACTTGGCATAATATCCATTTCAACATTATTATCAATATTAATAAAATCTTTTGCCTGCATTGGACTAGTTATAGGAAGCTGATTAATTAGAAACTAAATTTCTGTTACAAAATCGGGGTCAGCAGCTTCTAATTGTGGTTTTGGTAAGGTAAGATTGATAAGCTCATAATCCTCTGGTTCCCAAGAAGTCAAAGAAAAATAGTTACTAGGAAGAATTTCAGTTTTAATCCAACAACTACGAATTGTATCAGCAGCAACCCATTTCCATGCTTTAGCAGAAAGATCAATAGCATCTTTAATATTAAACACTGGCTCATCTTCACCAGATTCTATTGCTTCCTTATAGGCTACGATACGGTTTTCACAAAAAAGTTTATGGTAATGTGCTTTAAAACTCCAAATGATACCAGCGTTACAGAGTTGTAAGTAGACTATAGTATTAGAAGGAAAATAGTGAATTTTAATATTAGATGGAACGAATCCTTCTTCAAGAGTGTGTGGTGAAGCTTGATTCATTAATAAAAGAATTTTTCTCCCAGCTCGTCTCATTTGTTCATTAAGTTTTTTAATATAATGATTGAAAATTAAGAGTTGCATCCAGGCAGAAGAGTTCCAGTAATAATAAACAGGTAATTTTGACTTGTCAATACGTCGAATAGCATGAGGGTTTTGGTATTTGTAAATAAGTAGGGGAGGTAATTTGTCATCACCAGTACAATTACATGTAATTAAAATCATAATTCGATCCTTTGCTTTTTTTTTTCCACAAACAGGACTGCTTGCAAGAGTTTTTTCTGGTTCGAGACGCCAGTATAAGTCTGTTTCATCACAATTATATACATCCCGGGGATGATAATTTTTGATAGCATCTTTAAGTTTATCACGATAATGTGGAATATCATTAATCAGTGCACTAGCACCTTCTCCTTGCTTCGTATACTCTTTAATCTGAAACCTTTTTTAAAATTGGTGAGCCACTCTTCTGATCCTCCAAAATTATCAATATGCAGTTGTTCTGCGAATTGGAATGCTTTACGTTGGATAATTGCACCCGTAATTGTTTGATTGTATGCTTCAGCTTTTGAAATCCACAGGCTTAGTATTTCTTCAAGTTGAGGATACTTAGCTGAACAATCTCGTTTAGATTTTGCTTCCTTTGAGTTAGGATCAATTGAAAGCCAGTAATTTTGTTGTTTAAGTATTTTTGAGACCGTTGATTCACTAATATTGAACTTATTTGCAAGTTCAAGCTGAGTAAAATTACTTTTCCGCAGTTGACAAATTTCAGCCTTCTGAGCCTTTGTTGATATGACTCGTCTCATTTTTACGGTTTCAGTTGCTTGTCCAATTGCTTTATTGATATTTTTATCACTTAATGTTCTTTTTTTAGAGGCTAAAGCTTGAGCCGTCATATCACTATTTGCTGGTAATCTACTAACTAAAGACCCATTAATTGATGACTCACTAACCAATGATTCATCAACCAAAGACCCACCAAATTCTGTCATTGTTATGCTAGTTTTGATTCAAACTAGTAAATGCAAAAAAAAAAAAAAAATTTAAAAAAAAAAAAAAGGTAAACCAATTATTTTTATGAGTCCTATGCGAAAAATTTTACTTAAAGCTTATTTAAAATATTTACTGTAATTGAAGGTTTTATGAAATAAAAAAAAACTTTAAACAAAAAAAAAATTAAGAGCGGTTATTAGGTAAGATAATGTTCTTTTTGTTTAAAAAAAATGATCTCAAGTCTTCTAACACAATTTTTTTGAGACAATTGTACATATAAGATCGACCTAGCTCAACTCAAAACCAGCTCTTTTCGAGCTCTACTCTTTTTTGATTTTTTAACTAAGTCAATGTAAGTTTAAAACATTTTTAGCGTTAATTTTTTTTAATTGATCTTGCATGTTGATCCTGAATTTTGATTGGTCTATAATCACGTGCATCATGTGGTTTCTTATATCGTAACTAATTTAATTAAGAAGGGGTAGCCCTAAACTTTCTTATATACTATATCAAGAGTTTCTTAATAAACTTTCTTATATCAAGTGAAATTTATTAAGTTTAAATTGGGACCAGCCAAAAACTTTCTTATAAGCCAACTTTCTTATATAGAGGGTTTCTTATATCGAGAGTCACTTGTATTTTTTTAAAAAATTTTATTTTTCTGTCGAACATAAAAATCAGAAGTCAATTAATAAAAAGTTCTCCAATACTTATGAAATTTTGTAGTAAATGTATTTTGATCTGCTGAATAAGGTTACTTAATCGATTTTAATCGATTTGCTTAGTAAAATTTAGACTTTACTATGTAGCAACATTTGTCGATTGTGGGGCTTTTTAAAAAACTTTAATATTTCATCAAAAGTAAAAATTAAAAGTCATTTAATAAAAAATTTTCTAATACTCATAAAAATTTTGTAGTAAGTGTATTTTTGATCTGCTAAATAAAGTTACTTAATCAGTTTTTTTCGATTTACTTAGTAAAATTTAGACTTTACTATGTAGCAATATTTGCCAATTATTAGGTAAATATATTTTTTTAAAAAATTTTAATTTTTCTATCGAATGTAAAAATCAAAAGTCAATTAATAAAAAATGCTCCAATGCTTATAAAAATTTTGTGGTAAGTGTATTTTGATCTGCTGAATTAGGTTACTTAATCAATTTTTTTCGATTTGCTTAGTAAAATTTAGACTTTACTATGTAGCGACTTTTGTCAATAATGGGTTAACTTATTTTCAGATCAAAAATGTTTTGAATTTTTTTTAAATATTATAAAATTTGATTGGTCAATAGTCCTATCACTAGGGGGCAGTGTTGTACATTTTCACTGTCCCAGCCTTTTTTTGCCATGTCCCAACGTCCAAACGTCCCAGCGTCCCAAGTGTCCCAACTATGTCCCAAGCCTTAATAATTAATAAATTAATTTAAAAAAATATATAATTATATATTTTTTTAGGTGCTGAACACATTTTTAAAAAAATTTAATTAGATTATCTTAATAAAATTTTAAGTAATTTCAATTTATAAAATTGTCTCAGAATGTCCCAAAATGTCCCAACGTATGTCCCAACTGTCCCATGTACAACACTGCTAGGGGGGGTCAGAACCTATGTAAACCCTAATCACATAATTTACTGCACTTCCCTTACCATTATAGTTAAACAAAAATATTTTGTTTACATTAAAAAAAACATATTTACAGTATTTTCAATGTCCAAATTTTCATTTCAAAAAGAATTTAATATTTTATATTTAATTTTTTTAAAAAATATGTCAAGAAGTTAGCAATAGTTTTGACAAAAAATTTTTTTTACAATAGACAAAACAAGTTAAAACTGGTTTTTAATAATAAAAACATATCTAAAGTATTTAATTATATATTAGTATTAGATATTTTGTATTACCAACAATCATAACAATATGTTTTATAATAATAATGATATTATTATACTCTACTCTTAACAATCTAAAATAATAACATATTAGTTATTAATAATTATTAATAAAATTTATAAAAATTAATTAAATACTGTTTTAAAACTTTTTCTAAATATAATATACTTTCAATTGTATTACTTGTAGTTGTCTATCTTGTTTTTGAATAATGTTTAAGACCATCTCTAGTTATATTCATTTTTCTATTAATAATTTAAATTCAGTTCCTTTAATACAATATATAAAATTTAATAAAATAATTATTGTTAAATTTAAATTACTTAAATTTAAAAATTATAAAAAAATTAAATTTTATATCTTCTTGATACAAAGATTTAAAAAAATTATATACAGTCAAACCTCCATATAGTCACCCTCTATATAGTCACAAACCCAATATAATCACTTTTGTAAGTTTACCAACCTTTTTACTATAATTTTCACCTCTATATAAGCACAATTGCATTATAATCACTATCACAATTTTTTATTTACCATCTATATAAAACTACCCTACATAATCATATTATGATTATAATATTTTGAATTAATTATTTTATTATTATAAATATTTTTTAAGTTATTAATTATTATTTTTTTACAAGTAAAGATTTTTAAATTTGTTTTTTTTTAATAATCGATTATAATTGCTACATATAAAAGTCGAAAAATGCTCTAAGTAACATGGTTCAGGAGACAAAATTACATATATCCTAAAATTTTCAAATAATTTGAATAATATTTTATTATTACACTTTTACAATTTATGTTTAGGCATAAAAAATTAAAAAAATTAAAAATTTTTTAACTTGATCGTAAATTATAAAAGTGTTTTAATAAGATTTTAACCAAATTATCTCAAAATTTCATGATACATGTAATTTTGTATTCTGAACAACTTTACTTATATCATTTTATCGATTTACTTTAGATAATTTTAAATTTTATATGTAGCTACGATATATGATTATTTTAAAAAAAATTTTTAAAATTTTTTTTTAAAATAATCGTATATCATAGCTATATATATAAGTTAAAATTATCTAAAGTAAATCGATAAAAATAATATAAGTAAAATTGTTCGGGATACAAAATTACATATACTCTGAAATTTTGAGATAATTTTTTTTTTTTTTAATATTAAGGTGACCACTTAGGTACCCTAGCACTTTATTGGTCCAAGCGGGTTGGCCTGGTCAATATGACTGTGCCACATATTACATTTGTATAATGAGAGTACAACTAGCCACACGTACAACTTTTGATTGTCTAATTTAAGTAGTCCACCCGAAGGTTCTACACTAGATGCCATACCTGCAACCCAACTAGGGGATTGCCTATTTAAACTCTTTGGCTCCTACCCATGTTTAATGTTCCTTCCAATATACCCTTTCGGGTAATTCACTATTAAAAGTACCCTGAGGCTTTAGCCAAACACCTATTGGAGGGCATTTTCCTGTAGTAAACCTGGTAGAGTGATACCTGTCCCCCACAGGTATTCACCTACACTTTCAGTAACTTACGCATTTACCGAGGCAAACAACTTGCAGTCAGAGGGTTACCCTGCAACCGCTACCATTACCTACTACTGCCCTTGTGGAGTTCACTAGACCCCAGTACCCGGTCAGTCACTCTTTGGATCCTTTTCTCCAGTTATCCCAGACTACCAATCCAGTTGGCCCAGAAGGATCGGTCTGCCAGGCTTTAGGTGCCTAAGGTCTCCCTTTCCTTGGTTCATGCTTCTATAACACATGACCTTTTCCTTCGGTACGACTTCAGCGGCCAGGTTGGTGGGCCCCCTTTGCCATAGGGGCTCTTGCCTGTCCAGTTTTCCGGTCAGTCACTGCTAAGATCCTTTTCTCCAGTACCGTCGAAAGTCTAGCTACCTCTCCACTCGGGACTTGCCAAATGGGTTTCTGTTTCTCCGGTTTCTTGGATTTGTTTGTGTAATGAGACACAATTTCGCCCGAAAGCTTCAATTCAAGATGGTAACCAAGGACTACAGGTAGTGTACCCAACCGATCGACAAGATACAGTTACTGGAACACAGGTCTATTTTTCAAAAGCATCGCCAGTGGGATTTGAACTCTAGACCTGCCACTTGGGGGGTGACAACTTACCAACTTCCCTAAGTCGCCACACCAATTTTGAGATAATTTGGTTAATACACTTTTATAATTTACTATTAAGTTAAAAATTTTTAATTTTTTTAATTTTTTTAGCCTAAACATAAATTGTAAAAGTATAATAATAAAATTTTATTCAAATTATTTGAAAATTTCAAAATATATATAATTTTGTCTCCTTAAACAATGTTACTTAGAGCATTTTTTTTGATTTACTTAGTATAATTTTAACTTTTATATGTAGCAATTATAATCAATTATTTAAAAAATAAAAATTTTTATTTATTAAAACTTCTATATAATCACAATTTTTTTTATATGCAATTTTATTATAATTGTGATTATATAGAATTCCTCAATATTAGTCACATCTCTATATAATCACCACTTTTTGTATCCCGAGGGTGTAATTATATGGAGGTTTGACTGTATAATATTATATTTTTTAATTATTAGCTGTCCAATCAAATTTTAAAATATCTTGAGCAACTAAATTAATAGTACATACTATACTTCTTATACTAAAAATATGTAGATATTGTAATGAAATTATATTTCATGCAAATTTAATATTAGTTCTATTATTACTAACTATAGCTAAAAAATGTTTTGTATCAATTGAATCTAAAACTTCATTAAATTTATTTGCGAAAAAATTTTCTGAATGTATTTTATCAGAATAATTACTAAGTTTATATAAGTATTTTTTATATTCAAATATAATAAATATAAAATTTATACTTTATTACTATAGAGAGAAGTATAGTCTAGCGGTAGTAGATGAATCTAGATTTATATTTATATTCGGATTAATCCGGTTTTTAAACAAATTTGGATTCAATTTTTTGAACCAACTATATCCGGATTAGTGATATAAGTCATTATTTGTAAAATCAACTCAAGTCGGCTAGTCGGCTTAACCAAACCGATTTTTACAAAGCTGACTTAGTCGATTGGGTAAATCATCACTCTAAAAATTTTGAATATTAACTGTCAATATGAATTCATAGACGTATGTATGTATGTATGTACATATCAGATATGTATTAGGGTGTCCAGAATTATGCGATGTGATAGGGTAAACTATGCAATTGAGGTCGATTTTGAGTTCATTGATTTTTTGCTTCGTTAGCCAGGCGACTTCCAACACACCTATTCACCAATCACAATTTTATTATGCCTTTTTTGTTCAATTATGCGAAGCATATACGATGCGAAAAAATGGTTAATTATGCGCATAATTTCGCATTGCATAATCCTGGACTGTATCAAACAATGCTCTCGAAAGTATGAAAGTCAATAAATACAGAAATACTGTATTAAACCGAAGAGCATGTTTAGATTTTTAATAATAAAAAAAACTAAAATAAATATCACGTAGATAGCTTGATATATACCGTATAAAAAAAAAGTTCCCATTGCGCAAATTATATTATTTTTAGGGAAAATCGTGATTATGTTTAAAAAGACGATTTGATGTATTTAATTTTATTTTTAAAAATTAACCAAGTACAAATAAGCACTACCAGAGAAAAGTAAAATTCGGGCTTTCAAGTTTGTTTATTAGATTCAGTTCATAAAGCAACATATCAATATAAATAGAATAGACTAATTAGTATTAATAAAAAACCATATAAAGATAAAGCAAAAATAAATTATACTTAAAGGATAATGCGTGACACCTTAAGATCAGTAAAATGCTGCAACAAACGCATGGTTAATGGGGTTGTGGCAGTGAAACGGCATTGTTGTATAAACATATGCCCTGCAATGTTTGTAACTTTTCTCACATGATCATTATAATCCAGATGTACTAACTGAAAAAGTAAAGTAATTGAAGCCAATTAGCCAAGAACGAAAAATAAGAAAGGATAGCAGTAAAACTAAATAGGAGTAGCCTTAAATGCAGGGATGGTAAAATTGGAGGTCATTTGCCTTTTTTCAAATGACCTAGGTCATTGCAGACTAAAATTCATAATGTCATTTGAGGTCATTTGAAGGTCATTTGAAGGTCATTTACCATCCCTGCTTAAATGAGGCCGTGTTAGCAATTATATCGATATGTTGTAATTTAAAATGACTTCGAATTTATAAATAAAAAAAAGAATTTTTTATTCAGTAAAAGTAAACCGATTCGCTTAATAATAACTCAATTGAAAAAATTTTAGTTTTACCTTCAATAAATAATAATTCTAATTAACCACTCGTAAAGAAATTCTTGTTCATATATCCAAATCTTGTCTTGTTTTCAAGCTACATAAAATTTTTCATTTTGTAAATAAACGCGTTATTCTTCAATAATGGACCAGAATGATTCTATATTTCAATATGAATCTGAAGATATTTTTAATAATATATTAGAACATAATTCAGATTCTATTTATAATATGTCCTTTGAATATTCGATTCCATCTAACCTTGAATCTTCTAATCTTGAACGCACTAATTCGTTATGTGCTTCAGAATCTTCATATAATTCTGAACAACAAACTTTAGACAGTCCCGAAAATCTTGCATCACCATCGGATGGTTTTGACTATTCTGATTCTTCGAATATTAATCCTGTACAAAATAGAAAAAAACACAAATCAGTTTTTGTCACATCATCTAACAAAAAACCCAATCCCGGAAAAAGTTGGGTATGGCATCATATGAGAAAAGATAAATATGTAAAAAAAGAAACAATTTGTAAGGTTCCAGTTAACCGAGATGGAAAAATAGGACCATGCGGAGAATCTTTTTCACTTCTTTCTAGTACAAGCACACTAGGAGCTCATCTTCGTTCTGTACATCGCTTGTCAGAAAAAGGTTCATTATTACCATTATCAGGCACACCCGAACAGCCTGCTGGCAAAAAATCTATCTATGTAGCTCAAAAAGATCCTACGCAACCCACGTTATTAGATACAATATCAAAGCCGTCATCATTATCTTCTAAAAAAAAAGATAGATTAACCTCCAGGCTTTTAGCATGGATAGTCGATGATATGCAAGCACTTAACGTATTAGAAAATGATAAATTTCAAGACCTTATGTATGAGGCAGAATCCCGCTATCAAATTCCATGCCAAGATATATTTAAAAAAAAAATTCATGAAGCAGTTAACTTCGGAGAAAATAAAATACTTAACCTTTTTCAAACAACAATGAATACATTTTCATTTACAACCGACCTTTGGACCTGTTCACATAAACCATATATTGGAATCACGGCACATTGGCTTGATCCTAATTTTAATTTAAATCAAGTTCTCATGACTATAGAAAACTTTCCCTATCCTCATACTGGGGAACATATTGAAGACTGTTTGAGACGTGAATTTGTAAAATGGAATATTTCGGGAAAATGCATTGCAGGAACAACGGACAACGCTTCATCAATGGTTAAAGCAATGACTAATCTTGAAGTAATTCATATTCGCTGTGCCGCACACACCCTTCAACTTTCAATTACAGATTCTTTAAAATTTGGTGAAGTGACAAAATTAATTGATAAAGCAAAAGAACTAAATTGTTTTTTAATTAATAAAGATAAGTATAAAGAAATGTTTAGAAAAGCGCAAGAAGAAATAAACAAAAAAAATACTCATATAACATGTCGAGTACAATTTTTAGAACTAGTAGCAACAACATCTGTTACACGTTGGAATTCTGTATTTGTACTCTTAGAACGTTTAATATTATTATATGAATCAATACAATTACTTGTCAAAAAGATAGTTCAAGATGCTGATCGAGAAATCCGTAAAGATGGAAAAAAATTAGAAGCCTTATTGTTGAATGAAGAAGAATTATTAGGTCTCAAAGAGCTCGTTAATCTATTAGAACCCTTCGCACGTGCAATAGCTTTAATGGGTGGTGATACTTATCCTACACTCTCCCTTATGCTTCCGACAATTGCAACCCTCCAAGAGCACTTGTTCAAAGAAGAAAAAACACTTACACAACAAGATATTCGTACTGTCAGAGATGAGATTGAGATTAATCTTGCTGATCGATGGGAAGATCCAAAAATAGAAGGATATTTGGCTGCAATCCTAGATCCTAGGTTTAAAAATTTTAAATTTGCACCGGAAAAATTTGAAGAAACAAAAAAATACCTTAAGCAAAAAATGAGAATGTTAGATGAAAATAACGGTTTGGAAGAACAACTTGTAAAGCCGTCTTCAAATTTAGCATCTTTTTTCAATAGTACCACTACAATCGAGCAATTCTCTGCAGTTGATACAGAATTGAAGACATATTTTGATATGCCTCAAATGATACTGTATGATTTTGATGATCCAGAGTACAAAACTGAAAACCCACTTTCTTGGTGGCAGTTATA
Source organism: Gigaspora rosea (assembly GCA_003550325.1). Taxonomy (NCBI): domain Eukaryota; kingdom Fungi; phylum Glomeromycota; class Glomeromycetes; order Diversisporales; family Gigasporaceae; genus Gigaspora; species Gigaspora rosea. The sequence continues at coordinate 894,781 of QKWP01000005.1, read as the reverse complement.
TTCGAAAACATTACCTTTGCTTGCACAACTAGCTCGTCAGTATCTTGCAATTCCTGCAACTTCGGTTCCTTCTGAACGTTTATTCTCAACGGCTGGAAATGTGTTAACTGATAAGAGAAATAGATTACTTCCTGAAAGTGTTCATTACTTAGTTTTTTTGAAAGAAAATAATAAAAATTTTAATGTCTATCCGGATTTTGAATAGGTATATCTAAAATACAGTAAATAGGAACGTTAAAGCCCGATTTGGTTTAGGATAGGTTTTGCAATTTATATTATATATAGAATGAACCTGGCTTTAAACCAAAAAAATGAAATTATTAAACTACAAGATGCGTTTATAATCGGTGGAACATTGCTCCTAGTCAGTGTTGGAATAGTTTATTTTCTTAAGCGAAAACTTGGCCGCAAAAACTCATCTAATTAAAAATCTAAAAAAATAAAAAGTTGTTAAAATTGTATTAAAAATGTACAAATAGCAACTAAAATAGCCCTAAATGTAAATGAGTGTCGTAAAGAGAAAACCTGCAATTTATTTAATAAGAATTACAGGTTTTCTCTTTGTGGCACTTAAATAAAGTTAGACGAAAATCATCAGTACATATATAAATGTCTAAATGTAACTTATCCATATATCACGTGATACTAAAGAAATCGACTTTCGGTTAAAAACCGAATTTTATAATCGACTTGAGTCGACTTAGTCAAGTCGATTTTTTAAGGTCGACTTGGTTCACTACTTCCATATTCCTATTTATATGACTGATCTGGCTTGTACGACCCTCTCCAACCAACAATTGGTATTCACATGTTCACCACTTTACCCACACTACCTAGTATCATCACTTTCAATTTGGTGTACATTGCCAGGTAGGTGCTTTGTGCTTCCAGATTGGTATACCTGAGATCCCCTACTGGCGTACTTCTCGGGAGTTCATATTGGATGCCTTATTTTAAATACTTAGATTAATAAAAGTTCCTTATACTTATGTACCGAAGTATTATAAATCAATAAATCTAATAGTAAATATTCTACTTGTTTGTACAATATTCTTTATGCTTATAGACTATATTATTGCAAATAAAATAAAGTAGTAAATATTTATGGATACAGTATTCATATTTTAAATGTTTAGATAAATAAATATTCTTCATACTTACATACTAAATTAATACAATTAAATATAATTAAATAGTAAATACAGTATTTACAAACTTAAATACTTACAAACCCAAATTAATACAAATATGAATAAAATTAAGTGGTAAATATTTATGGCATGGACTTGCTTGTTTCAATAAGTATTATTAATAATCATGAGCTAAATAAATATGAATAAAATAAAATTAAATAGTAAATATTCATGAACTCGAATTCTTTATTTGATACTTAGATTAATAATTGTTCCTATACTTATGTACTAAATTATTGCAAATAAAATAAATTTAATAGTGAATTTGGATTTATAAATGCTTAGATTAAATATTCTTTATGCTCATGCACCAAATGATCATTAATTAAATAGTAAAAATTTATGAACTTGAGTATCTTATTTTAAATACTTAAATAAATGTTCATTATAGTTATATTCCAAATTAACACAAATGCTAGTAAATATACTTAAATAATAAATATTTATAAACTTAAATGCACATGAAACCTAATAGTAAATCTTTATGAACTTGCTTGTTCAAAAAATATTATTTATACTCATAAGCTAAATTAATGCGAATAAAATAAATTGCAAGTATTTATGAGCTTAGATATTTTATCAAGTACTTAGCTTAATAAATATCCTTTATATTTAAATGCTAAATTATCAAAAATAAATAAATCTAATAATAAATGTTCATGGACTTGAATAACTTGTTTCAAATACTTAGATTAATATTCTTTATGTTCGTGCACTAAATTATTGCAAATAAAGTAATAAATATTCACAAATTTGGTTTATCTTATTTTAAATGCTTAGATAATAAATATTCTTTATACTTATTGCTAAATTAACATAATTAAATATGGGGCTGATGCTAAAAATGGATTATGCTAAAAATTTTTTATATTTTATTATGAAAATTGTAAATTTTCTTAGGGCCTTTTTTGTGGTCTTTTCTTTTATAGTTAGGGTGTAGTTTTATTAATAAAAGAGTATATATGGGTTTTAGTAGGTATTATAGGTTTAAATAGAGACCCCAAATTTTTAGCATAATTCATTTTAGCATCAGCCCCACATTAAATTTAATTAAATAGTTAAATTTTCACAATTCTTAATACTTACAAACCTAAATTATGTGATTAAAATTAAGTGTTATTTCAAACAATAAAATTTCTTTATACTTATAAGTAAACTAATGCAAATAAAATAAAATTAAATAAATATTCATGAGCCTGTATATATTATATTTAATGCTAGATTAATAAATATTCCTTATATTTATATGCTAAATTATTGCAATTAAATTAAATTTAATAGTAAAATGTTAGTGGATTTAAATAATTTATTTTGAATACTTGGATTAAAAATTCATGTTTATAACTAAATTATTATTAAAATAATATAGTAAATTCGAGAATCTTATTTTCAAACGCTTAGATAAATAAATGTTTTCATACTTACATGCTAAATAAAATATAATTAAATAGTAAATATTCATGAATTTAAATAAAGTACTTATAAACTCAAATTAGCACAAATAAAATTAAGTTGTAAATATTCATAAACTTAGTTATTTTAAACAATAAATATTGTTGATACTCATAAGCCAAATTAACGCGAATTAAATAAATATTCATAAACTTAGACGCCTTATTTTAAATACTGTAAACTCCATATAAACGCTTGGGTCTGTTACATTTAACTCATTTTAAACCTATTAATAGACCCCGGGTTTCTTGTATGTGTACGGGCAGTGTTGTATGTTTTGGCNGAAAATTTTGTTTTATTATAAACAAATATAAAAAGCACTTGAAGTTTTAACAAAATTATTAGAAATTGAATCATATAATATATTGTGTTATATTGAAAAGATATAAAAAATCATATACAGTGCAGGACACCATAAGCCAGTGTTGTACATTTTGGCTGTCCAAGGCCTTTTTTGGCCTTGTCCACATCCAAAATGTCCAAGCGTCCAAGATTGTCCAAAGCTTATACAGGCTTTAATAATTATTAAATTTGTCTAAAAAATATATGATTATATATTTTTTGAGGTGCTAAACACATTTCAGTTAAAATTAAAATAGATTGTCTTAATAAAATTTTAAGTAATTTTACTTTATTTAATTGTTCAAGATTGTCCAAAATTGTCCAAACTACTGTTCAAAGCTATCCCATGACAATACTAGATACGGGTCTGATAACTAGAAATTTTATATATAGAAATTTATACAAAGGTTTAGTATTTATTGTCGCAGATCATAATTTAAAATGAAATCTACATTTTCTACTTAACCTGCTAGCATTCTAAAACCTACTAATACTTTTATTATAATTTTTTTTAAAACTAACTCTAACCCTAAACCCCTAACTCTAAAAAATGCACTCTAAAAAAATTTAGTTTTTGAGATTTTATACTGTACTATAATTTCATTTTAATCTAAATTTCATTATAATCTGCCATATTTAGTGCAAATCTAACGTATAAATATAGAATTAATTTTACAAATGGCACATATCATGTTTTTTTGCCATAATTGTTGTTGTCTAGTTTATTTGTCATAGGTACAGTATTACAATAACAGTATGTATAATGGTTTACATGATATAACTTTCAAGTCTTTATAAATACGATTTTTAATTAAAGAATTTGATGTAGCACAGTAAATGACAAATACTAAAAACAAACAAACAGATGTTAGGAGAGCTAAGGAAGGGTGAATTTGCAATAGTATATTTGTATAAATCTAGACGAAAATACGATGAAATGGATCTTATACTTAATATTTCACTTAAAATTAATACATAGATCGAAAGATTATCTAGATAAATTTATAAAAGAGATGATTTTTATTTCATGTTTTTACTTATATTTATAGTTGAAGGCAAATTGTAAAAGTTAAGAAGTATGATTAACAACTCATGAAACTTTTTATAAGAACTTTAAAAATCATTCAACAATTTATCTTCTCCCAATTATAGTATAAAAACTTTAAAATGATCTGACCAAATAAAGTTTTTCACCAGCTATGAGAATTTTAAAAATAACCTAACAAAGTATAGTCTTCGCTTTGCCATAAGAATTTTAAAAATTACCAACAAATCAAACAAAGCCTTCATCTACTACAAAATTTTAAAAACTATCATGAGAATTTTAAAACTATCTAAAATGCTAGTCTTCATATTCAGTTTTGCCTTTTACAAAGAATAACTCATTCACATAGGTATATATTTCATATACACCTGTGCGAATAAGTAAGTGAAAAAAGCACAAGTTGTACATAAGACCCGCACGATAAAACCAGGTTACTTAACTGTGATCCAAATTCTCCTACATCTCACTCAAAGCCTACCATAAACTGTTAAGTTTTGTCTATACACTTGTATAATATACCTGCAAGATTGTTCTGTTCCAATGTACTGTATGTACATATGTGCTAAAAATTCGGGAATGACCATACCAGAGAATCAAAAGCGAGCATGGCTTTAAATTCTCTCTTTGCATTGCTTTGTAAACCTTTTCTGGTATCTACATGTAGCTTTCCGGAAGTAGTAACTAAAATGTATGTTCTTAATAATAAAGAACGAAGTTAATAACATAGGTGTATAAATAGCATATGATGAATCACAAGACACACCCGGATCTTTTAATATATATTTATCCCGATTTGTATACCGGATCTTCACAGTTTATGGTACTTAGATTAATAAATATTTCTTATACTTACGTACTAAATTATCATTAAATAAAATGAATTTAATAGTAAATGCACATAGACTTAAATAACTTATTTAGATTAAATATTCTTTATACTTATCAGTTATGTACTGAAGTACCGCAAATTAAATAAAGTAGTAAATTTTCATAAATATGATTATCGTATTTAAAATGCTTGATAAATATTCTTCATACTCACGTGCTAAATTAATACAAGTATCAGCAAATATAATTATTCGCGAACTTAAATACTCACAAACCTAAATTAACATAAATAAAATTAAGTGGTAAATAATCATGGGCTTGCTCATATTATTTTTTATACTCATGAGCTAAATTATGTGAATAAATAAAATCAAATATTCTTTATACCTTATAAGCAAATTAATGCAAACAAAATAAAATATATTCATGAACTCAGATGCTCTATTTTTAAGTACTTAGATTAATCAATTTCCTTATACTTACGTACCAAATTATTACGAATAAACTGAACTTAATAGTAAATATTTATAAATTTAAATAACTTATTTTGAATACTTAGATAAATATTCTTATGTTCATGTACCAAAATTATCACGAATAAAATAAAATTTAGATATATTCATAAACTTGAATATCTTATTAAATGTTTAGATAAATATGTTTACACTTACAGGCTAAATAACATAGTAACTCTCGATATAAGAAGTCTACTCTCTTAATATAAAAAAAAATTTTATAGCCCCAATTATAATTTTGTTATAAAAAAACCCCTAATATAAGAAAGATTTGACTGAATCTAGTGAGCAAAAGCAGGTTAACAGATCTTAGTGAACTGCAAGGTAATTTATATGAGCACAATCTCTACAATCTTTATATGTTATGTTCCAATTTAACTCTTATGCTATGTTCATTTTAGTGTGCTAACTATTGTGTTTGTATAAAAAATAATAAATAAAAGCAACAGCAATAGTATTTATTAATTCGTATAATAAAAAAAAAGTTTTTTTATTACTGTATTAAATTGGCTAAGCCATTATAGATCATCACTAAATATCAATTACTGCAAAAAAAAAAAAAAACAAAAAATTTAGCGGTACTACAAAGAAGTACCATTTTTGAATTTGTACGAAAATCGATTTTCTGAATTTTTTGATTTTTTTTTAAAAAAAATATCGCTAAAAAATCGAATTTTTGTTCAAATCATCTTAAATTGTGATTAAATATTGTTCAATATCCGAAAAATGTTACGCAATATAAAAAAAGTACATTTGTATGACAGATCGAGCGCAAATGACAAAAAAGATAAGACTTCTTTTTTTTCTCATAAAATAAAAGACGATAGAAAACTTGACTAAAAAAAAACTTTATTATCTATAGACACCTGAGGCAAGAATTGGGACTCTCTAGTGCAGCCGCTATTGATATAGAAAGTTTGCCACGTGGGATATAATAAGAAGTCGGATGTCTTAGAGGTAAAAAAAAGCAAAAAAAAAGTGCCTGAACCAGTATAGGAAATTAGTGTTCTCAGAGTTCTCATGAGAACACTATTCTTATTTAATTTTGATAAAAGGGATTTCAATTTGCTATAATAACAATAATAACAACTACTATATTGGAGCTTTTTTTTTTTTTTTTTAGTGAGAACACTAACCAACTGTTTGAGAACACTTGTAGCTAATATACTGTTCTTATGAGAACAGTGTTTGAGTCTGAAATTTCTAATACTGGCCTGAACATTTAAAGATCGCTCATCTTCACAGATCATGCAAATATAAAGTCTAGCCACCCCAAAAAACCACAACCTAAAACTTTTTCAGATTATTTTCCACACCAAAAATATGTAAAAACAAAAAATAAAAATAAAAAAAACCTGAAAGTGTTGTTCATGCATTACATCAAAAGATATGAGATTCTGTATCACCCACCTTTTCTCTTACCAATATCTGAGTAGTCCTCGTGCTTATAAAAACTGGATGTTTTGAAGCTCTAAACATATCTTGTAATCTAGTAATACCACAATCATCTCTTTAGGGGGCCATTTTGTCAGATTTTAGTACGAACCATATGGGGCACAAGGAATAGGATATCAGATTTTTGAACTGTATAGTTGAGCGTAGTTATAGTTATATGAGGTGGCTTGTTTTTGTCAGATCATGATGCCACTTTGATTAGGGTTAGAGAAGAACCTATAAAATAATAAAATGTATTTAGCATTAAATTTTTATTAAAAAAAAGTTGTAAAAAAAAGAAAAAAAGGCTAAATTTGCGTTTTCATACATTTAAAAACATCGCAAATTTGGTTTTTTTGCATAACTTCTTTGTGACTGAATAAAATCATGTAAAATTTTGATATGTCGTACCATAAGATCTACAGGACATGTGATAAAAATTTTGTACTGCATTTATTTGCTCGATTTTAAGCGATAACCATCCAAAAAGTGTCCATAATAATATAGTAGGCCACTGTAATTTACTGGATCAAATTAATGATTTAACTACCAAAATGATCCTCTTAATAAGAGGATTTAGCAAGCCAAAATCATTAAAATCTAATAACTGGATCCTAAGATCAGAATAGATATATATTACTATAAAAGTTTTATAATTTATTAAAAAATTATAAACTATTTATAGTAATACAAATTTATTCTATTCTCTGAATCCTGTGATTGGATTTTTATGATTTTGGACTTGCTAAAATTCTTTCATTGGCTGATCATTTTGGTAGTTAAATCATTAAAATTGGCCCAGTAAATCAAAAGTTATTAACAATTAAAATTAATTTTTAATTGTTAATAACTTTTGATTTACTGGATCAATTTTGATGATTCAGCTATCAAAATAATTACCTTAATAAGAAAATTCTAGCAAGCCCAAAATAATTAAAATCTAATTACTAGATTCTAAGATTAGAATAGATTTGTATTACTATAGAAGTTTTATATTTTTTTTCTAGTTAAAGTGCCTACTTTGGGAACGAGCTTTTATTCAAGATATGGCAGACCCCAGATGCCTTACATGAAAGGACATCCGACATTTGTACATTGATGAGAGTACAACTAGTCTTACCTGCAACTTTGGTTGCCTATTTAAGTAGCCACCTGAAGGTTCTACACTAGCTGCTATACCTGCAACCCACACTGGCATTGTCTATTTAAATCCTCTGATTCTTGCCTTCTGCCAGTCCGTCTTGAATTACCAAAACTCTGTTTTGAATTCTAACTGCGTCCTTTAGGACTAGTTTATCCTCAGTGGGAAACTTGGTAAAGCGGTTCCTGTTCCACATAGGTATTATCTACACTTCGGTAGCATACGCATTTACTGAGACCAATACTTGTAGTCAGGGGTTACCTGCAACCGCTATCACTACCTATTTCAGCTCTTGTAGAGTTTACCTGATCTTAGTACCGTTTCATTCTTCTTTCGGTTTCTTTCTTTCAGAAGTTTTTTTTCCTCTGGTCTATTCCTACTTCCAATCCAAGAACCCAAAAAGGTTGGTCTGTCTTGGCAAACCCAGTAACTCCTTCTCCCTGATATATGATTCTGAAACACATGTCTTTTTCTTCTGGTCCAACTCTAGTAGTCTGTTTAGTATGGCCCGCTATAAACCCTTTTGTCATAAGTCCGCTTCTAGTCAGTTCACTACTATCAGTCCCTATCCAATTCCTGTTAGGGTTTTGCCAAGTATGGTTTTCTTTGTTTTATGGTTCTGTGCATAATACAGTGCCTGTGCTCCTCAGGATCTATGTGCCCTAGTTCTGTGTTATAACATAGCACCAGAGCTCCCAATATGAGTTGGTATAACCTAAGAAACAGATTTGTAAATCCGAGCTCAGAGTTCAGGTTATCTATAGAAGTTTTATAATTTATTAAAGTTATAAACTATTTATAGTAAAATTTATTCTGATTTCTAGATCATGTGATTGAATTTTTATGATTTTGGGCTTGCTAAAATCCTTTCATTGAGCAAATCATTTTGGTAGTTAAATCATTGAAATTGGTCTAGTAGATCAAAAGTTATTAACAATTAAAAATTAATTTTTAATTGTTAATAACTTTTGATCTACTAGGCCAATTTCGATGATTAAACTACCAAAATAATCACTCAATGAGAGGATTCTAGCATGCCCAAAATCATAAAATCCAATCACATGATCTAGAGATCAAAACAAATTTGTGTTACTATAAATGGTTTATAATTCTTTAATAAATTATAAAACTTCTATAGTAATACAAATCTATTCTAATCTTAGGATCCAGTAAGTAGATTTTAATAATTTTGGGCTTCTAGAATTCTCTTATTGAGGTGATCATTTTAGTAGTTGAATCATCGAAATTGACCCAGTAGATCAAAAGTTATTAACAATTAAAAATTAATTTTTAATTGTTAATAACTTTTGATCTACTAGGCCAATTTCGATGATTTAACTACCAAAATAATCTGCTCAATGAGAGGATTCTAGAAATTCAACATTATAAAAATCCAATCACAGAATTCAGAGATCAGAATAAATTTGTATTACTATAAATAGTTATAATTTTTTTAATAAATTATAAAACTTTTATATAGTCGGACCTCTATAAATGCAACCTCCATAAATGCAATACCTCTCTAAATGCATGTTTTTTTCTGTTCCATAAGATGTTATTAGTGCTAAATGCACGTTCTATATTTTGTAAATGCACATTCTCTTGAATAACATTTTATATTACACTAACCTCCCTAAATGCACGTAGCCAATTAAATTTTAGTATTTAAGATAGGTTATACAGTTTTAATAGAAGTTACACAAACATAATAATCAAATTTTTAAAGCTACAATTTAATTGGCCCTCTAAATGCAAACCTCTCTAAATGCACATTGTAGGCTTGTCCTTATGAGTTGCATTTATGGAGGGTTTACTGTAGTAACACAAATTAATTCTGATCTTAGAATCTAGCAATTAGATTTTAATAATTTTAAACTTGCTAGAATCCTCTCATTAAGAGGTCATTTTAGTAGTTAAATCATCAAAATTGGCCCAGTAGATTAAAAGTTATTTACTATTAAATAATATATCTAACTTTTTAATAATCGTAAAATCTAATTGGCTGATTGGGTATCAGGTGAGGTAGGTGAGGTAGAGGTAAGGTGGGCTTATAGTAAAAAAAAACAGCTGATTTCTGGAAGCCCCCTAATTGGAAATATTATATTTTGATTGGCTTATATTATTTAAAAAAGTATTCTAAGCCATCTAATTTTTTTATTTCTAAACTATTGAATGTTTTTTAAGTTTTTTATGCCTTCTAAGTTTTTTAAGACTTAAAATTTTCTAAATCTTCTAAGTCTTCTAATCTCTAACAAATATAAAAGAAAGAAATGTTATGATAAAGTTTAAGTTTTTTTTAAAAATTTTTTTTGATATAAAAAACTTTACATTATATATTATAATATTGAACTAGAACATGTTTTAAAAAAAAAACTTTTTTTCTAATACTGAAGAACTTTTTGATCTTTATAGTTATAGTAAAGAAACTAAATAAACTGTATATATTTAATTTAAAATTATTTTACTAAGTTCATATGTAAGTTATATTTAAGCAAATATAATAAGTTGTTTGCTAATTTAAATAAATTATTAGAGATTGAACCAGATAATATATTTGTATTAAAAAGTTATAAAAATATTTTTTTATAATAGGTACAGTATTGGATAGCGAAAACTATTCATTTTTTTTAGCATTGTTTAAAGTCTAATAACTTTATAACAAATAATTATTTTAAAAAGTGAATCTATTTGTAACCGTGGTTACAGTTCTAAGCCAATCAAATTGCTAGATTAGGTACGACAAAAAAATTCAAAAAATTACAAACCACAATAACTTCAAATTGTGCCTATGAAACCAATATTTTTTTCTAGCTAAAAATGCTTCTTAAGGTGTTTTATTATATAATAAACCTTCTTCTTACTCCCTAACCCTAATCTGGTTACTGTTACCGCCGGTAACAAGCACATTTTTTCTATTTTAAAAATCCCTCTTACAAATTTTTTATTTGTAATCTAAACTACAAATCTGTAAGACAGATTTTTGATATCTTGCTTTTTAAAGAAGTTATAAGGGTTTAAAGTTCAGCAACTTTAATAGTAAAGCAGAAATTTGGCACAGGACAATCGACCAATCAAATTGATGCAAATCATGTGCTCATAATTTGATTGGTTAATATTTATTATAAAAATCCAAAGTTTGGCGCTTATTATATAAAAAAAATTATTTTTATATTTTTAACCAATCAAAATTTTGTTACACAAAAATTAGCCAATCAGAATTGTTATAAAATTCTCAAATTTGGCGCTCTAAAAAAATTGGATGGTTTTTGCTGCTCAGTAGGGTCCGGAATGGGCCGGGCCGGGCCAGGCTTTATTAGGCCCAAAACCAAGCCCGAAAAAAAATTTTGGGCCCGATCAAGGCCCGAATCCTCTACCAAGTGGGCCGGGCTGGGCTTTATTTTAATTTAGGCCCAAGCCCGGCCCGGCCCGCCCCATAAATGCACCCTTAGATCATAATTTCTGGAACACCTTGCCGAATGATTTTTTGGCCGATCCGGTTAAGTTTTGTTCATTTTTAAACTAGTCGATAGATATTTAACTTTTTTAATAGCAGATGCCGACAAAAAACAGCATACATTCAGCTTCTTATTAAGGTTTATTGGTTAACAAGAGCGGTCTTTTTTATAAAAACCAAGCAACAAACATGTTTGACACGCATTTGAACGAAAATTTAAAAACGCTGATATTATTGATGTAACGATCGTAAAATAATCACTATGATACAAAATAGCTTTTATTTTTTTTATTATTTTTATTATACGGGTTATGCCGAAATCAATAACTTAATCGGATCGACTGAAGGTAAAATCAATT
>QKWP01000005.1:833204-860823 GCA_003550325.1 Gigaspora rosea | reverse complement strand
TGGTATTCATCATAGAACTTAGGTGCACCAAATTAGACATATCTAATTATTAATTGTTTATAGAATACAAATCTTTGTTGATCTTAGGATCCTGTGATTAGAATTTAGTGTTTTTAGGCTTGTTAGAATCGTCTCACTAAGGCGAACATTTTGGTAGTTAAATCATCAAAAATGGACTAGTGGATCAAAAGTTATTCAATATTAAAAATTATATATATATAATAATATATATAAATATATATTTATATATATTATATATATTATATTATATATAGAACCTGATAATTGCTCTACCCCCCACCTACCGAAAAAATCAGATGATAAATGGCGCTCCCATAACTAATTATAACTAAACACTCTAACACTAATAGTAACTAAATACCCTAACCCTAATTATTCTAAATAACAAAATTCTAAAACAGTATTCACACGATCACTACATAACAAAGATTGCATTGCACCAACAAAAACGATTTAATACAAGCAACTAAACTAAGACAAAAGCCAACATAAAACATCATACAAAAGAAGTAGCAAAGAAAACGTATGGAAGAAAGTACACCACGACGATACCAAAACCTAGTGGAACTATACAAGACCTAAATACAACAAAGCACCAATGACACCAAAGAAGACAACAATGACGACGACACAAAGCACACTCAAAGGCTTCAAAGACAATAATAACAATGACACAAAGCACACCCAAAGGCTTCAAAGATGACGATGACTGACAACACCAAAGCAACTTACCTAACGAAAAAAAAATAGTGGAAGTAGACTTATTTACTAACAAGAATGTCAAGAGCCTAAAACGTCTTAAATGATATCAACAAAATGGCAAAAGTAGAATGCTGTTACTTCACTGCAAGAATGCCGGCATTATACCACAAGAACGCCAGCATTTTACTGCAAGAACGCTGTCACTTTACCACAAGAATAATGTCATTTCATCACAAAAACGCTGCCACTTCACCACAAGAATGGCAGCACTTCGCCACTCAAAATACTGAAAACACTGCACAAGAAAACACCAAAACATATATTAGTTTCAGTTGTAATAACAAAAAAAAAGAAACAAAACATACTAAAAAAAATACTTACCTTTATGTAGATTTGTGCAATCTACTTTCTCACCAAAAACGAACATACTTCTGTAAAGCAGGTAGGAAATCTCCACTCTACAATTCTTATCCGCTTGGGTCTTCTACATTCTAATAAATTTCTTGTAAGCAAGATAAAGTTTCTAAAGAAAAAAATAAATAAATAAAAAAATTAAATAATTATAAGTTAGTACGAAAAAAAAATAACAAATAAGTAAAAAAAAAAATAAATATAAAAAAAATGAAATAAATAGAAAAAAATGAAATAAATAGAAAAAAAAAATAAATAAAAAAATAAATAAATAAATCAAAAAAAATAAATATAAAGAAAAAAAATTCAAAAATCAACGAACTAAAAAAAAAAAATATAAAAAAAAATAAGATCAATCAAGGATCTAAATAAAAAAAAAGATCAATGTTATGTAATACAATATACATTAGATCACGGGAAAGCAAAAATCTGTTTCGCGATTAATATTTATTAATCGCTATTTATCGGTTTCAACAAATACGATAAAAATCGATTAATAGATATATAACGATTTATATCTATTTATCTATGTATCGATTATAGATACTTATCGATATATAACTAGTTTATTAATATATATTGTTAATTTTTAATCGATATATATCGATTAATTGTTATATATCAATACTTATCTATATAACAAATTTCCTAATGTTGTATGTGTTGTAGTTAGTAATGCCACCGAATTGATTTTTGAAAAAGGCCTATTTTGTCTTCATTAGAGAAAATTAAAATTTTTTATAAGAAAGAGCAAATAAAATTTATATAGATATGTTCTTTATAATTTCGTCTATTCAAAAAAAGTATTAAATAATTTCGTTTTTCAAGTAAATAGGTCAAAAACAATTTCATCTTCAAATTTTAATTTTGGGTTTTAGAACCCGAAATACTTTCGTCCTCATGTATAGTTATAGTAAATAACGCAGTTATATACAGATTTTTATTCCATACTAAAGGCATAAGATTTAAATATGAACCTGTGTATATAACAGGTTATTTAACATATCCATATAATAACAATTATCTTAAAGGGTTTCCAGAAATCAGCTAATTTTTTGTTTACTATGAGCCTACCTAGTGCCCAGTGTTGGAAATTCAAAAAAAATTTTATGATTTTTGTAAACATAATATTTTTTTATAATGTTCACATCAAAAATAATATGTTCATATAGTAAAATTTAGACTTTATAATATAATGACTATTTGCAATTGACCAAAAGTTGATTATATCTAAAAATAAGCTACTCACAGATTTTTTGTGTTCAAAATCGTCCAAAAAAGATAGTTTATTTTTGAAATATATGGTAAATATAATCTTTATATTAATAAATTATGAATAAGAAATTATAAAAATTAAAATTTATATTCATATATATGAACATAAAATATAAAATTTTTGATTTTTTATGTTCATACTATGTGAACATAAAATATAAAAACATTGATTTTTTAAAAAAATTTATGTTCACTGTGAACACTGTGAACATATGATTTTCAACACTGCTAGTGCCTACTCCCACCCATTTACACCTAATACCCCAATTAGCCAATTAGATTTTATGATTATTGAAAAGTTAAATATAATATTTAATAGTAAATAACTTTTGATTTACTTGACCAAATTTGATGATTCAACTACCAAAATGATCCTTCCAACAAGAGGATTCTAGCAAGCTCAAAATCATTAAAATCCAATTACAGGATTCTGTGATCAAAATAGATTTGTATTACTATAAAAGTTTTATAATTTATTAAAGAGATTTGCTATTTATCACCACCAGTGATCATTACTGGTGATCAATTTACCAATTAAAATTCAGGATCAGGTGTAATATGTAGATCAAATTTGTGTAACAAAAATAAAATATTTTTTAAAAAATTGCTAAAATTGCTTCTAACCTAAAATTTTGTCTATGAAACTACTTTTTTTTATACAAAAAAAAAATTCCTTGCTAAATTTTACTATATACAAAGCCCTATTCTAATTTCTAACCTTCACCCTTACCCTAATATTAAAGAGATTTAATTTTTATTTAATAGTTTTGTTTATTTTGTTTTATGCATTGTAGATCACCGGTGGTGATCACTAGTGGTAAATCAAAGTATTTTTATTTATTAAATAATTATAATCCATTTATAGTAACACAAATTTATTCTGATCTTGTGATCCTGTAATTGAATTTTAAAAATTTTAAGCTTGCTAGAATCCTCTCATTGAAAGAATCATTTTGGTAGTTAAATCATTAAAATTGGTTCAGTAAATTAGAAATTATTAACAATTAAAAATTAATATTTAATTGTTAATAACTTTTAATTAACTAGGCCAATTTTGATGATTTAACTGCCAAAGTAATCCTTTCAATTAGAGGATTCTAGCAAGCCCAAAATTGTTAAAATTTAATTACAGAATCACAAGATTAAATTAAATTTGTATTACTATAAATGAGTTATAATTATTTAATAAATTATAGAACTTTTATATTTATTCTAATCACAGAATTCTGGATTTTTATAATTTTGGGCTTGCTAGAATCCTCTTATTGAGAGGATCATTTTAGTAGTTAAATTATCAAATTTGGTCTAGTAGATCAAAATTTATTAATTATTAAATATTATTAACAGCCACTGGACATGTCCCATTCATTGCTTTCTATAATTAAAATTTTTAAAAAAACATATGAATTTACTATAAACTTTAAGCTGAAGATCCTATTCAGCTTAACCAATTAATTTCAAATTAAAATTTTCAGGAATATAGAGTACAGGAAGGAAAAAATGTAGTACAAAATCGAATTAAAATTTTGCCAATTTTGTACTTTTTCAAAATGTAACTTTACCAAAAACAAAAATTTACTAATTTTAAATCAGCAGATATGTGTAAAATCGTGCTCTGAACAACTTTACTTAGGCGACCAAAGAAGGTTACCTTGTAAAAAAATGGGTTGCCTATATACTAAAGTTAAAAATTTTCAGTTTGAAATATAAAACTCCTTTTTTTATCAAGATAACCTGCTTTGGGCCTCTAAGTAAACTTGTTCAGGGGGTATTTCTACTCGTTTTGAGGTCAAAATGTGTTTTTTCTTACCTTTTCTGTGTGAAAAATAGGGTTAAAGTTAGACAAAAAAATTTTTTTTAAAAAAAATTTTTTTTGTCTAACTTTAACCCTATTTTTCATCCAGAAAAGGTCTGAGAAAACGCGTTTTGACCTCAGACTGAGTAGAAATACCCCTGAACAAGTTTACTTAAAGGCCCAAAGCAGGTTATCTTGATAAAAAAAGGGGTTTTATATTTCAAACTGAAAATTTTTAACTTTAGTATATAGGCAACCTATTTTTTTTACAAGGTAACCTTCTTTGGTCGCCTAAGTAAAGTTGTTCAGAGCACGATTTTACACATATCTGCTAATTTAAAATTAGTAAATTTTTGTTTTTGGTAAAGTTACATTTTGAAAAAGTACAAAATTAGCAAAATTTTAATTCGATTTTTGTACTACCTTTTTCTTCTTTCTGTACTTTATATTCCCAAAAAATTTAATTTGAAGTTAATTAGTTAAGCTGAATAGGATCTTCAGTTCAAAGTTTATAGTAAATTCATATGTTTTTTTAAAATTTTTAATTATAGAAAGCAATTTGATCTATTTTAAGAGGACATGTCCAGTGTCTGTTAATAAATTAATAATTTTGATCAAAAATAATTTTGCAACTTTAGTTCAGTCCAAACTGATAGTTCTGTGGTCCATATAGAGACTGAGCCAGTCTGGTCCTTTTTAGAATGGACCAAAAGGACCATTAGTCCTATTAGTAAATATCAAATAAACTAAATATTATCATAATAATACTCATTTTGAAACAACTATAAAATGTTGTTTTTGTTAAAATTTAATTACAACCTCTTAGTTAGTTAAACAAGATTAAACTACGTTTAATATATAATGAGAATAGGCTATTATTAACATTAATAAAATAGAAAAATTTATTAATGACAGCAATAGTGTGATCAGTTGATTTGCAATTTGTACTATATTTGTGAAATAATACCTATGAGCATTATTTTGGAACACAAGATTGAAACAAGCTAATAATTAATTTAGCTAAGGATTTTTAATGATAAAAATTATAATTTGCATTCGACTAAATTAATTATTAGCTTGCCTCAAACTCGTGTTCCAAACAATGCCTATATGCAAATACAAGATTATTTAGCTATTATGTCTACTAGTGTTTCATGTAAATAGCTATTTAGTTTAGCTAAATTAACAGTTACTAAATTACAAAATTTATTTGATATAAAACAGTTTAGGCTGTTTTGTGTTTAAAATCTTGGTTTACTGAAGACTTACCATTCTAAATTTTAATTTTACAAATTTTTTTTCTTTTTTTAACTTTGGAAATCCTGCTTTTATTAACTAGAAAAACTACGTAACTTTGTACGCAAAATTTTAGTTTACAGTGGCTACTACCAAAATCTCTCCTTTTTTTTAATAAAAACTTACTTGCGCTACTTAATGTCTGCTAAGTACGATCTGCTACAATTACTATTTTTCTCCTACAAAGGTATGCAACTCTCTGCACATACTTTTCCGCAAGGATGGTAAATGACCTGGTCATTTGACAATTTTTCAAATGACCTCAAATGATCTCAAAATGACCATTCATTTGAGGTCATTCAAATTTTGGGTCATTTGGAAATGACTTATAACCAAATGACTATGGTCATTTCCAAATAACCAGGGTCATTTGGTCATTAGGTCATTTTGCATAGAGTTGACATTCTTCCGATCGCGTATAGTGCATTTTATAAATAATACATATGTTCGCATCATTTCTCAATTTATATCGATTATTAATTAACATGTCATTTGTAAATTTGAAAATGATTTATATCATTTTACAATCGGTAAATTATTATTTAAGAACTTTTTTTATTTTTTTAAAAAAAGTAAATACATTATTTTTTTTGTCTAGTGTTTTTTTTTTTTTATCACTCCATACCTGATCTAATGATTCGATTAGAATGTCGTTTTACAACCAGTCTGGAAATGACCTAGTCATTTAGCCAAAATACAAATGGCAATCATTCATCAAATGATTCAGTTATTTATCATGTGTAATAATTTTTATTAGATNTGGCAATCATTCATCAAATGATTCAGTTATTTATCATGTGTAATAATTTTTATTAGATAGCATCTAGTACTATTTTATTTTACAAAGAACAATAAACAATTTTGATTGGCTAAAGGTATTAGATAATCAATTAACTAGAGTTAAATAACTTTCTTAAGTCATTTGGGCCATGAAATGACCAATTACTGGTAATTTGTCATTTGAGTCATTTGGGTCATTTAAAGTCATTTACCATTCCTGCTCTTCCGTGATTACTAATTGGCTGCTATTAGCCTTGTCAAGATTGCTGTTTTCTTTAAATTCTCTTCACCTAGCTTCAATGATAGAGTGATTTCAATCCAAGGACAAAAAGAAAAAAAATACAGACAAGAAATTTAAAAAAGGAGTAAAAAAAAAAGAAAGAAACTACAGAACCTAAGTAAAGTACCAAAAACAATAAAAAGAAAAAAAGAAAGATAAAAAAAGACAAAAAAAAAGCTAATCTATAACAAACACATATAAGAATGTGTGAACGTAAAAATTATATAATACTGTATAGAAACTCTACCAAAGTATTATATGTAACCTATAAAGCAGAGAAATATATACTAAAAAAAAGAAATTTCTACAAATATTTCAGAAAAATCTCTGACATGTCATTCATTGTTTACATTGCAACAAAATGAGTACTTGTGACGTCGACTTTAATTAGATAAATGCAATCCTAATTTGGAAGAAGTAAATACTGCTGATCTTTTAAAGAGATTAAGCTAGATTTTTCACTTTTTGGTGAAATTTCAAAAAGACCAAGGGGAAATACTAGAAGTACCAACTTGCAAAAGACAAAGAGTATATGCTATACAAAATATTATATTCAACCAAAAGTATGCTTTTACTAATGTTTCTACTCCTTTTAACAAAAACTTTAGAGTTTTTGGCTCTACTATATACATCTTCTATAGTACAAAGTCTTTTACTAGTGAGTCAAACCCAAAAGGAGAACTCTTTCTTAGCTCTATTTTAGTTATCTCAACATTTAATCTGAAACTCTGGTTTCCAGTTGCTCTAAGATAAAGTTTTGTTGTATATACAGTAAGTATAATAATTGTATAGTTGTTATAAATCAGTAGTTATGAAAAAGTTGGTACAAGGAATTGTTGAAAAAAGTTGTGAGAATAAAAAATGTGACAAATTTTTTTTTTCTGCTAGCAGGCTTTTTTTTTATATATACATATATAATTTTATAGTACTTATAAAATACATATAAAACTTTTATACTATAACATTTTACTGATTAAAATTTTTTTGATTTTAACTCAGAAATAACTTGATACTAGTAGTATACTTTATTTTTAATTTTTTTTTATTAAATATACTATGTTTATAAATTTTTAAGTATTTGACGGACATGTAAATGCTAACAATATTATATTAATAAATTTTTTTTCTATGCAAGTAATATTGTTTTGTTAATTTACTTTAATATTTTCATATATTAAAACAATTCTTGCTTTGAATCAGTATAAAATTAAAGGTTTGGTGTGCCCAATTATGATTATGTTATTTCAAGTGATTAAAAGTGACAAAAATCTTTTTAACTAATTTTAACTATAATATACATATTTATGAAGTTAATTAAATAATATTATTTTGCTATTTGCTATATTAATATACTATTACTTTTTAATCTATAATTTATCTATAACATATGGGCTCTCCCACAAAAAATTTACCCCCACGTGATTTTGCCCAATCAAATTTTAAGATCAGGTGTAACGTGTAGTCAAAACAAGTTTTCTAAGTAAAAAGTTGCGCGTAAAAATAAACCTCGTTATAGTTAGGGTTAGGGTGAGAACAACGTAGGGTTAGTGTTGAGTTTAGTAGTAAAATTTCACAAGGAACATTTTTAATTAGGCCACAGAAAGTGGTTTCCTAATTAAAATTTAGAGCTATTCGCGTTTTTTTGTAAAAAAATTGTTTCGCTTCGATTTTTACATTACACCTGATCCTGAAATTCGTTTGGTCAAAATCACGTGGGGTAAAATTTTTTGTGGGACAGCTATGACCGCGGATCTGCGATAGCATAATATGCGCGTAATTCAGATTTTACTGCCAAGATGAATTTCGCATAATTAATAAAGCATAATCTGCGCATACAATGGCCGGAATTAAAGATCGAGTAATATCGGGTTTATCAATTTTCCCACCAGTTCCTATTGGACGTAGCATTTGATTGTACAAAAGATAAATTTCATAAATTATCAGATTTGAAATTCAAATAACGGTAGAATGTTATGTAATAATACATATCGTTAAAGTAGTATAAAAATTTATTAAACGACACAAAGTTAATTTTTTGTTTTGAATAACATGATGTTCCAAAATTTCAGTTGGCTGGTCGTATTTTTTTTTTTTTTTTTTAATCTACTATAAATTAATATGCTCATGTTCAAACCCAGAAAATTTAAGATTTTTTTTTAGAAAATTAAGGTCACCATTGAGTGACACTGAAGAAAAAAATTAAATAGCAAAAATGGAATAAATTGGCATGATTGAAAATTAAAAAAAGGTTAGCAGGTTATGCAAAATGAAAAATTAACTTTGCATGGTCTTATACTAAGATTTTGCAGGAAATTTTTTTGTTTGGCACAAAAGACAGTTTTGTAAACATGATTCTTTTTGTAATTTTATATTACACAGATTTTGTAGTTTTATTGGTAAGTTACTGATAGGGTTTAGTACTTACAATAACAATAACAATAAAAATTTATAATAATAAATTTCATATATTTCTATCTGATCTGCATAATTTATAGCATAATTTAAAAAAATTTATCACATAATTCACATAATTTGAAGTGTAAAGCAGACAGAATTTGGGGTTTGTCATAGCAAAAAATTAGGATTCCTACTATGGGTGTTGACATTTAGAAATAGTACATATCTGCGATAGTATAATCTGTGCATAAATTAGATTTTATTGCAGAAGTATATGTGAAAGCATATCCATATATTAGGACTAATTTTGTATAATTAATAGAGTATAATCTGCACATAAAATAGCTGACATTAAAGATAATGTAATATTGGAACATTTTTAGTCAATAAGGAAAGACCAACTGGATTTTGTATTTTATATTATCCTCTCTTCTTTTTAAAAAGAGTAGTAGATGGTTCATATGGGGCAGCGTCAACTAAAACAAGGCTTATGGCATTTTTTGCAAAAATAAGTTAACTATACTATCATACAAAACAAGAATTTTTCTATATAATTTGACATTTAAAGCATTGATTTACATAGTAAAATTTTTACCGATACTTACTTTTTGAAATGCTATATATGATTAAATGTGATCTAAAATTAGAATTTGGATATCCCGTAATCGATCCTTGCTGCAGAGTTATAGAAATGGATTCGTGTGATTGGCTAGCAAATGTCAATCCAACAAGTTATACTAATAATAGATCATCATTATTATTGTTATACAAAATTTTAAACATGATTTTCTCAAAATAGAAAAAAAGCCATAAGCCTTGTTTTAGTTGACGCTGCCCCATATAGTAAAATTTTAAAAAAATTATTTTTTTAAAAATATTTTTTCTGAATTGTTCTATAACTATATAAAATTTTCTGAAATTTTTTGAAGCCCTATGTATATTTATTTAAAAGATGACTCTGAAAATACAGAATTTAGTTGGTCTTGCTAAACACAAAACTTGAACATAGTAGTTGGGATTTTCAGGAAGTATAGTAATTTATTTGATAAGTTAATGATGGGTTTAGTAAAATAACTTATAAAAAAATTTATAAATTATAGTAATTTTACAAC
This sequence comes from Gigaspora rosea, assembly GCA_003550325.1. NCBI lineage: Eukaryota > Fungi > Glomeromycota > Glomeromycetes > Diversisporales > Gigasporaceae > Gigaspora > Gigaspora rosea. Next base: position 850,754 of record QKWP01000005.1, on the reverse strand, counting down.
CCTAGTGATCATATATTTTGTATGTTTCTACTAAATTTGCATAATTTGTAGCATAATCCTAAAAAATTTTCACATAATTCGCATAATTCGAATTGTAAAGCAGGCAGAATTTGGGTCTGTTATAGCAGAGATTGAGGAACCCTAGTTGATACTAACTATCATATTATATGATTTTGCACATACCAATTATCATATAACATTAATATATATAGTCAACTCTTTCTAATCCAAACTGCTGGAACTGCTTTTTTTACTATATAAAAATTTGAAAAAGTTCAGTTTCATAAAGTTATATATGGCTTATCCAAACTTTATAATAAAATTTACAAATGTGCTAAAAGATTTTGTTCAGTTTAGAAAGAGTTTAATAGTGTTTGGTTTAGAGAGGTTCGGATTAGAGAAAAGTGACTATATAAGTTATTGAAATAGAATTTTCTTAATTTCTTGACAAATTTTTTTTAACAATTATCTAATAGAATTAGATAGAATTGGTTTAAAATCAATTTTAAAAATTAGTAGAATTTATTAAAAAAAACTTTATTGCTTTATTAAGTAGTTGTCAAAAAATTTTTGTTCAAAGCTTAAAAAATTTCTACTGTCTTTTAAAAAAATATTCACGGTAAAAACTTTTCTCAAATTTCTTAACAACTATTTAATAGAATTTGTAGAATTTTGTTAAATAAATTCTTATTTTAGTAGAACTTATTTAAAAATTTTCATCAAGTTATGTCAATACCGTATATTCCCGAAAATAAGCAACCTTTTTTTGGACGATTTTAAGCAAAAAAAACTGGGGTAGATTATTTTCGGGTTATACAGGTTTTTAAACTTGTGTGAACGGGTTTTCGAGCATGTGCATTATTTAAATATAGTATCTATGCCATATTTGGCACTATGTTTAATAACCACATGCTACGTTACTATATTATTTTTTTCAATTTTTTTTTTCGATTTTTTTTTATCTTTTTAATTTATCTTTTTTTATTTTTTTTTAAATTAAAATTATGATTTTTTTTTATTTTTGTGTTATTTTTTAAAGTTTTTTTTCGATTTTTTATTTATTTATTTATTTTTATTTTTTTTAAAATTTTAATTTTTTTAATATTATTTTTACTTCGATTTTTTTTATTTTTTTTTATTTAATATAAGGAGGCATGCCTAATTTGGCGCAGTGCCTAATTTGCCGCATGACGATATCTCGAGAACTATCGATCAAAATCATAAGATTCTGGTACCATTTGATTTGTCTCATCGAGACGAATCGAACGGTACCAAAATCATGCGATTCTGATCGATAGTTCTCAAGATATTCCATCTGACCAAAATAGCCCAAGGTTGATATACCTAGTTTGACGCANGTATTTATTTATTGAATTAATATAGATGTAGCCTACGGCTACATGTAGCCTGTATAACTCTAATCACGGGGTATAAATAGTGATTATCAATTGCATTAGATCAGTCAGTTTTTTTTTTTGCATTTTTTGCTTTTTGCATTATATTCGTTACTAATATTGTATTTTTTTTTATTCTAGTGACAGTTTCAGGTTATCATCGTCGTTACTGTAACCGCTGCTACAGTCACTTAGATTTGGTCCTGCTATTTGGGCTTCATTGTTAACGCAGAAGTGATTTGGGTGTCGCCGTTGTTGTTAGCCTCTAACATCGTTACTAGATAATGCCACTTTTTGTTGGCAAAGCCATTTCCAATTTACACTTGGTTTTGTTGTTGGGGCATTGTTATGTTTGGGTTAAGAAATTAGAACAGGTATTTGTTGGATTTGTTGAAGTGCTTTTAAAAGGTATTTTTGGGCTTGGAATTACTGGAACGTATGATTTCATCCGCTTATTGTTCTTGTTTTTTGGTTTTTAAACGCATTACTAACGCTTCTTTTTTTTTCTAGCTGTTTTTGAGTTTTTTTTGGGATTTGGAGTGTATGATTTTGTTGTTGTTTTTTGCCTGTGTATATGTTATTGATACTCTTGGGACTGTAAGAACTGTAGGCCGTTATGTTCGTGACTTTGGCGACGTATGATTTCAATTTTTTTTCTTGTCTTTGTTTTTAGCTTGCTAACGTATTATTAATGTTTCTTTTTAGGTAAGCTTGATCTGATTTTCAAATGTGTTATTAATACTTTCTTTAAGGTGTCTTTTCTGGGCTTTCTTCAGGAAGTATAATTTTATTCTGTTTGTTTTGGTTGTTGAATGTACTGTACTAATAACATCTTTTTTTTAAATATTGCAATTTTCTCACGATTTGTTACTTTCAGTATCATCTTTGTTAGCATGGTATTTTGTTATTACCTTTTGTGGAATGGTGAAATACTCTCATTGTTGGTGCCGTTATTATTAGAGATGCGAAATAATATTGTCGTTAGTGTTCGCCGTTATCATTGTTGGAGGAGCCTTTTATTTCGTCGCATTTGTTGTTCGTTGTTATGCTGGTGTTAGATAGTTAGTTTGTGTTATAATCATTGATACCATCATTTGAACTTCATTACTAGTGTATTTATTTTCATGATATTAACGTGAAACTTTGTTGAGCCATTAGGTTGGGTTAAAATTAGAGTTAGGATAGATTAGAGTAGATTATAAAAATAGTTGTGGTTGTGTCGAGTATTTAGGAAAGGGAGCGAAGCGGAGGCAATAGCTAAAGCAAAGCAACTACAGAGTGAGCGAAGCAAGTTCTGTCTGTATTGCTGAGCGTAAGCGAAGCAACAAAGCTGTACTGAGTATAATTTGCGTGTAGTTGATAGAATAGTTTAAACCATGTATTATATATTTGCATATAGCTGATAGAATTGTTAAAACCGTATTGCTTAATAATAACATTTATGCGAGTATCCGAAAATGTAGTAATAATTGCATTATTAAAATAAATTAAATGATGTAATAAGATGTTGTCCGGCATGCATCGATCATGCCAATCACGTGATCCAGGGGTGCGTCATATCCTACGATTCTTGATTGGTCACACTCTGCTATAATACAACTATTTATATAGTTATATATAGTATATATTATGTTATACAAGCTACATGTAGCCGTGTCTACATGTAAATTTTCCCTTATTTATTTATTTATTTTTTTAAATGCGCAATTTAAGTTTTTTATTATTTATTCTTTTTCGTTTTTTTTTAATTTTTTTTTAGATAATTTATTATAATTTAATATTTATTTATNTTTTTTTTAAATTTTTTTTTAGTTAATTTATTATAATTTAATAATATTAATGTTTATTATAATTTATTTATTTATTTTTTTTTTTAATGCGCAATTTATTTATTATTTTTTAACTATACATTACGTACCGGTATTTGATTTGTCCGATTTATACTGTACGTATCTGATTATCCCTATTAGCTATATAGTGTAATTTTTAACAGTATTTTTACTCACGCTCAACTAAATTATCCCCAAATAATTTTTTTTAAATATCGAGCAGCAACTTTACTATTGCCGAATCTTGAAGCCCAATGTTTTTATTTGTACAAACATGAAACAAAAAACTTCAAAACGGTATTTTGTGTTGGCTTCTTTTTTTTTTAGAAAGTATTTTAACTCATATAAATTCTAAATTTTTAGTACGGACGTATCTATACGCATGACTTGGAGCACGTTGGAACTATTTGATTTGTGTTGGGCTAAACTTTATTCAGGTACAGGTGAGCAAACAAATGCATATAAAAAGCTAGCAACAAACAAAAAAATGATACTAGAACTTCAGCTAATATCGCATTTTTTATTACCGGGTTTCGCTTTGCAATGTTTATTTGCTTGAAAAGGCTATTAGTATATATGAATATAATTATAACAAAGGGGCTCAGTTAAAAAAAAAATGTATCGCTCAATTTAAAAAAAACTCACCTGCTCAAAAAACCCACCTGCTCAAAAAACCTCTCCGTTAACATAGTATTGAAAAAAATATATAACTTTTTTCCCTTAATTATGAAACGCCAAAGAAACTCTTATACGGTTGAAGAAAAACGCAAAGCCATGGAATTGGCTTGTCGAACTTCAAACGCAAATGCAGCAAGACACTATTCTTTGGATTTAGCAATGCTTGGTCGTTGGGTCAAGAAATTTTCTCAAGATCCCTCTTTCTCTTCTCAAAGGAACAGCCTAAGAGTTGGCTCTGGACGTCGCGCATTTTTTCCTGAAGAGGAGGCTAAACTTTACGAATGGATAACGGAAGTTCGCCGGAATGGTCTTGCAGTCACTTATCCTAGCATAAAGTTAAAAATGGCTAAAATTTTGGATAAGAGTGCTAAACAAACAAATAATATGTCTAAAAAGCTTGCAATTAATAAATTCAAGCTCTCAACACATTGGCTTAATCATTTTTTAAAATGCTATAATCTTTCTCTTCGATGTAAGACCAAAATCGCCCAAAAGCTACTAGAGGATCTAGAAAATCAACTACTTAACTTTCAGCGGTTTGTAATCCATCTTCGTCAACAAAATGAATATCCCCTAGAAATGATTGCAAACATGGATGAGACTCCAGTTTATTTCGACATAGCAGGTAGTTTGACCGTGAATCCTAAAGGTGCAAAGACTGTTCATATTCGAACGACTGGAAATGATAGACTTGCTTCGCTGATGGTAGAAAGCTGCTGCCCGTTATTATCTTTAAAGGAAAGGTTTGGCCATCAAGTACACCACGACCTTCAGCCGGTGTAACAGTTTGGTTCCAAGAGAAAGGATGGATGGATGAGGAAGGAATGGATAAATTGATAGCGTATTGGAATAATAATGTGCGACCAGCACGTAATTCAAAAGCTATGCTAGTTTTAGATTCTTTTTCTGCTCATATCACGGACCGGGCAAAGGCTTTGTTTCGTTCAGGGAATATAGATTTGGCTGTTATTCCCGGGGGTCTTACAGGTATGTGTCAGCCTCTTGATATTAGTATCAACAAACCTTTCAAAGATAAGCTTCGCAAGTGTTGGCATAGATAGATGTTGAATGGTAGTAATGGTCTTACTGAGAAAGGAAACTTGAAGCGTGCCGATTTGAATACAGTGTGCCGCTGGGTTTTAAACGCTTGGGAAGATATTTCTGAAGACATTATTATCCGGTCATTCAAAAAATGTGGTATCTCTAACTGTTTGTCAGGAAGTGAGGACCATTTGATCTACGAGTCAGATGAAGATAGTGAAGAAGAGGATTCTGACGAAAACGATAAGGATTCTGACGAAAACGATGATTCTGACGAATACGAAGATGAGAATTCTAACAAAACCGGAGACGAGGATTCTAACGAAAACGAATATGAGGATTCTGATGAAAATGAAGATGAGTATTCTGGCAAAGACGACGAAGAGTCTGATAAAGACAACAACGAATCTGACGATGGCGACAAATCTAATAATAAAATGAGTGAATACTCTAAGTGGCCAGAATATTTTGTCTATATCAATTGAGTGTGATTTTACATATTGTATGAGGTAAGAATCATTTGAAAATGTATATTTTATGTATTATATAAAAACTAAATTTTATTTATTTTATACCCTTTAATAGAATATATGCAACAATTTTTTATTATTTGAATTTTTGCATATTAGTATAATGTTCAAATATAAATAATGGTTACACTAATAATAAAGCATAATAAAACCAATTTTACTGGTCGTTTTGCAGCATGTGTTGTACCTTCTTAAGCATTATTATAATTATTTATTTCGTTTTTTTTAACGTTAAAATAAAATAAATAAATACCGGTAGATAAGAACGCCACACGCAATCCGCATTCTGAGATAGTCTAAAAAAAATAAATAAATAAATTAGATAAATAGATAAATAAATAAATAAATCAAAAATAAAAAAAGAACCGTAATTAAAAAAAAACAAAAATAAAATAAATAATAAAAAAACGAAAAAAATTAAAAAAATCAAAAAAAGTTTAATTAAAATAAAAAAAAATTAAATTAAAAAAAAACAAATAAAAAATAAAAAAAAATAAATAATAAAAAAATGAAAAAAAATTAAAAAATTAAAATAAAAAAATTAAATTAAAAAAAACAAATAAAAAATAAAAAAAATAAATAAAAAAATAAATAAAAAAAACGTTAGAAAAAATAAAAAATAAAAAATCGTAAAAAAATAGATTAAAAAAATTAAACCGTTAAAAAAACAATAAAAATGTAAAAAAAAATTGTAAAAAACAAAAAAAATAAATAAATAAAAAATGTCAAAAAAAATAAAAAATCATAAAAATCGAAAAAAATAAAAAAACTATATTAAAAAAATTTTAAAAAATAAAAAAAGAACGTAAAAAAAACAAAAAAAAATAATAAAAAAAATAAAAAAAAATAAATTAAAAAAAATAAAATCGAAAAAAAATAAATAAAAAAAAATTATTTTTAATAAATTATTTTTTTATTTAAATATGTACGTTCGTTTTATTTTACTTTAGTTTTTTTATAAATACCGGTACTAGCTTATTTTCGGGAATATACGGTAATTTTCAAAAATCTTATTACCCTATCACCTTATAAGAAAATATCTACAAATGAATATTCTTGACAACTACTTGACAGATTCATTTAGATAAATTTTTTAATTTTTTATAAAATTTTTAAAAAATTTTTCCATTATATTCTATTAGAAAGTTGTTAAAAATTCTGGCTAAAGTTCAAAAAATTCTGCTATAATTATTTTAAGAAATAAAAGAAATTTTTTCAAATTTGAACAAAAATCCTTAACAATTACTTGACAATTAAATGAATTCTACTAAATTATAGAATTTATTTAAAAAAATTTCTATCAAATTCTATTAGATAGTTGTCAAGAAATTTTTATTTGAAACTTAAAAATTTTTGCTAGAGCTATTTTCTAGATGGTAGTAGAAATGTTCTCAAACTTTTAACAAAAATTCTCAATAACTACTCAATAGAATTTTTAGAATTGATTTGAAAAATTTTAATCTAAGTTCTATTGATAGTTGAGAAAATTAAAAATACTACTTTGATAACTTATGCATGTTAAATATTACATGTTATTTAGGGCTATTAATTAGTCCATCTGGTTCGTCCTAGTTAAAAGACTACGTAGTCTTTTAAAAAAACTGGTCTGGACTGCGGTCCAGAACTGAATAGGACCAAATAGAGCTAGACTAAAGAAACCGATGATCAATATAATACTTTATTGCTATAATAATGAAATTAAGTTTGTTAGTATAAAGAATTTTAATACTTTTACAATAAGCTTTTCAAATTTATAATATATGCTTATATGATATAAGAGAGCAATAATTAATACGTTAATAATTTTAGTCATATGGGCCGATTTTTGGATTTTATAAGTAGAGTGTATTTTTTAAAATTTAAAGCTAAATAATTTCTGATCTACTGGTCCGTTTTAAATGATTTTACCACCAAAATGTTCGTCTCTTTAGATGATTCCAATGAGCCCAAAATCATTAAAATCCAATTATAAGATCGTGAGTTAATGCATTGTCAAATAGTGGCACACCTAGAGAGTGGGGTTGATTGGTTAGACATAGGTCTAACCAATCAACTCCACCCTCTAGGTGTGTCACTATTTGACAATGCATTAACTCACGATTCTATAATTGGATTTTAATAATTTTGGGCTCATTGGAATCATCTAAAGATGACGAACATTTTGGTGATAAAATCATTTAAAACGGACTAGTATATCAGAAGTTATTTAGCTTTAAAGTTTTAAAAAAATACACTCTACTTATAAAATCCAAAAATCGACAGAATAGCATAATTCTGTAGCACATAAAATATGCGATTTCGCATAATTTAAAGAAACCCATGCAATCTAATCTTGCATAATGTAGCGACTCTCACGTATAAAGAAATTTCTATTGGCCAATTGCTGTCAAGTCTGAATTAATAATACTGGCTAAACTATCATAGTATCTACACTTTAAGATTAATAGATCCGAATGTAGTAACAATTATTGATCATACCAGAACAATTATAGCATTGGTATAACCAACACACTATTGGGTGTGCAATGTAAGTTCCAGGTAATTTGCATGTAACGTATGTACGTTCGTACATTGTAATTTTTGACAATAGCAAAATTAGGACATAAAAAAATTTCTAGCACTAGTAAAATTTTGTTTTTAGATTAGGGACAGAATCTTGCAATTGGGTTAGATTCGAGAATATTTTGCATAATTTATGATTTGCTACACGCATAATTTTGCAATAGCTGGATCATAATTCTGGACACTCTACCCATAATCTACTCCAGTATTGGCATAAAAAATTCGCTTATGTTAGGTTTGGGTACATTGTCTGGTAGTAATAAAAACTCAATTGGTTCTTTAATTGATTTTCACAATTTTGCCTTTTAAATTCTTTTATAATTGGAGATTTTTCACTTTTTAAAGTAGGAGAATCAAATCATTCGGACTTAATGACATTGTTGGCAAAGTTCCAGCCACGATCTTTACAATATCATTTACATTCTTGTTTTGTAGCTAATTTAAAAAGTAATACATATTAATTTAGTTATAAAATAATAAAAGTTGCAAAAAAGTATTACAATTATAATCTGAGTCTTTGCTTCTATGAGGTGTAAAGGGTCATATGCCAAAGTGTTAAAAAGTTCATGCCATCCCAGATTTTTGACAGTCTTCAACATATCTACCAATTTTACATATAAATTTTTCTATTGGGTTTCTTCAACTATGTTTATTAACATTTTGAAATCGATCTAAAAAAAATATAGGTATATATTATATCAGTTGCAATTCTGCAAGTATATTTGAAAGTTATTAAATATTATAGATTTCAAATGAATAAATCAAATGTTTTAGCTCAGAATTACTAGGGCTCATATCAAGTAGCATTAACCAAATAATATATTAAACCAAGCTCATATCAAGTACTCAAGACAAATTTTCTTGTATAAATAGAAGAAATATTTGGATTACTTTTATAAAAGGGAATTTAAATATTCAGAAAATGAATTATCTTATATATGAGAGTCTTCATTCCAAACATCATTTGATACTCGAATTAACATCCAAAAAAAATACAACGCGACATTTTAATAAAAATATTATACTTGCCGTAAATTCTTTTCTATCTAATAGTTCCTTGTTTTCATATTCGTTGTTTATTTGTAATGAGTATGGTATGGTTCGGTGGTTAGGTTGGTACCGTATGATCTGTACAGTGATCACCAGACTGTAACTTATGCGTACTACAATACATATGATATCAATAACGTATACAATCGATATAAGAAAATGTCAATCGCAAATCTAAACCTTTTTTATCCAACAATTTCTAAGAAATAATTATACGTACAGTACTAACTAGATATACCCTTTGAACACAAATGATAATTAAATTTAATAAATTTAATAAATTTTTAGTACAAGTTTAAGCAGTTGTAATAATTTAAATATACTTACATTACAGACACCCATGAAAATAGGATCAGCCGAATGTCCGATGTGCCATATATTCATTTCATTACGGCAAAGTCGGAGGACCTGGTAAATGTAGTCTTTTTGCTGGTAATCTTTCACCAGGTGATTCATACGCGACTACAGGTATACCATAAGTGAGACCAACCAGAGCAGAGAGTGCACCACCAAGAGAATGACCCGTTGACCAAACTTTTGCACCCGGATAAGAATCAGCAATAACCTTAAAAAGATTCTAATAAATAAAGTTAATAAAGAAAATAAGCCTAAAGTATATTAACAAAACTAATTATAATATTTACTAACCCGGGTAACTGTATAATACCTCTCGCGTACGTCCACACTTTCTTGCACCAAATCCATATTGCAATCAAAACCTTTAATATGACAATCACACACGGTGGGATCAACCTTAGCGCAACAGCATGAGAATAATAAATTATCCTAAAAAAAAAAAAAAAAAAATTTAAATATAAATTCATGAAATAAAATGCCAAGATGACAATTACATTAAATTTATCATTGGGTACGATAAGCCATTATCTTCATCACTAAAAACATGACCCCGGACACCATCATTTCCCCAACCAAAAGAGGAATCTATTACAATAAAAGACACGAACATTAATGAATTACAATAGAGAGTAGAAATTGATTTAAATTTTTTCATTAACCCTTAGAAAAGTAAAAACCCACCACACCCAAATCATACTAGTCTCCGTCGGTGATTTCGGTGTAAGCTTATAGGTCATTTTTGCTAAACTAATAACAGTTTCCCTATCTAATACGTCAGGCAACAACTCGCGCTCCTCTTTCCGATCCATAATTAATGAAATTTGATCATTTTTTGATTTTTTCTTGGAATTCTTCTGCAGTATGTTTATTCGAAGGTTTAGCTAAATGCATGGCTTTGCTTGGCCCAACTCATATATTACTTATAAATTTTTACTTCCAACTTTGTGTATAATATATAAATTCAAATCTGCGGAAGTTTGCTCTTCAACAGTTTAAAGTAGGTTTTTTGCTGCACTACTTGAAAAAGCACTAACGGCAGGTTCTGTGTCTGAGCGGGAAAGTCTTTTTGGAATAGATTTACCTGTTGGAATAACAGACACTGTTTGTCGACGGGGTCGGTCAAACCTATGCTCTCATTGTAATGAATTGATAGGTGTTTCTAAAACCTTCATTTCAGACATATTTGTTCTCTGTTGTTTTACCCGTTTTAGCAGTTTGAATTTAAATTGTTTTAATTCAAACCCACTAGATATTGTCTCCAGTGTTTCTAAAACCTTCATTTCAAACATATTATTCCCTGGGCGTCTCCGCTGTTTTCGGTGTATACACAGTAGTTCTTAAATTCAATATTTGGAATTATAAATAGATGAGAATTCAGTGTCGGAATTGTAATTGTAACAAGCCAATTGACCATTAAAATTTTATTTCAGTTCCTAAATGAAAATTATACATATTTAGTTTTTTTTTTTTAAATAATAAAAATATTAAATAATTTTTACTAACCATGTGAATGCAATAAAAAGTTTTTTAAATTCGTTTTGGTGATTTAGAGTATGTTCTTGATATACTATCCAATGTCACTAATGGATGTGTATAAATATATAATTTTTGTATAATTATTAAAATGACTTTAGTAAATAATTATACACTCACCTTATAGCGATAACAATTGAGACAACGTACGTATTTTCTTCATTATTTAATGTTAAAGAGACATATTTTTAGGAGCCTTACGTCATCCAAGCAAAATCTTCGACCTGCCTCCACAATACTAGCACAGCCAGTATCGGCTTACGGAACTATTTCTAATGTTTTCAGTTTATATTTAAAGGATGTTACACACATTTTTTATAACAAATAAACCGGTTGACGTAACCAAGTGGTGACATAAATAAAGAATGAAATAGATACTCCCCAAAATAAACTCCTAAATTTAGAACCTGACATAAGAGTATATACTATACATAGAGCAGATTATATTAGAACTAGCTATTTTTTTTTCTATTATCCACGGGACAGATACAGATATAGTAAATATATATAAACTAATTCTCTGTACTTATAGGACTTTATATTAAAACTGTTTTACCCATTTAATTGTTAACCGCCGGCATTAAGATTGCTCTGACTCATGATTATACTACTTGACTGAGAGATATGGTTTCTGATTGGTTGATTGATGTGGTAACGTATATATCTGATATTATTTAATTTTAGAAAACGTGTGGGAAAACTTTGGGGTTTAATGATAGACTATGACGATTAATATTCTAATGTAACAGAATTGGTCATATTCAGAAATGTGGAAAAAAAAACTAAAAATATGTTTGGCAGTTAATTAATACTAATGCTGATTATACGTTTTACCAATTTGGGTTATTACAGTAGATGATAATTTTCTCACAGTGTCATGATTAATTATATGAAAATTAGTTCAGCAAATCCTGAATTAAACAGAATTATCTTGATCATATTTATCCAGCTTTCATCATAATTTCACATTTAACGTAATTATTGCGTTTTAGTATAAATTGTTAAATGAATTTTAAGCCAATTGTGATTTAATAAATTTAGCGTCTTTGTATTTTATGGTAATTGATAAAAAATAATAACGTAACGCACGCGTGATCTATTGCAAAATTAAATATCACCTATATTTAATATTGGTAGTTCTGTCATTATATACACAATTTTAACTGATTGTTAGTCAATTAAACAATATCAGATAGAAAACTTTGTTATTTTTGCAATTATGTAATTATTTCATAATTATAGTTAAGTTCATATTAAAATGATACAATTTACGCAATCGTAAGTTTGATAACAGATCAAGACTATAAATTCCTGTGTATTTATATATTATTGTACGAAAATTTATTCTGATATAGATCTTACCTTTTCCTATTTACTTGCGAATGCCACCTCTTCGTAAACTCCAATCATGAACGGCTAAAGAATGTAGAGCTGCCAATGCTTCTCGAATGAGAATGTTCAAACGAAAAAATCAGCAAAAAGACAGCAACACTACTATAAAATTGGCCGCAATTTTCAAGAAACAACAGAATTAGAATTTGTTCAACACAATTCTATGGATGTTCAGATTTGTTCTTATTGTAATGCAAAACTTTTTTTCAAGCGAAACACAACAAACGTGTTGTAAATCAGGAAAAGTAAAGTAAGTTTCTTGATTGTTATAATTAAACAGGCTATATGTTATATTATTTATCTACATTGACTGCTAATTGATTATTTACTACTAATTCATTAATTACAGGCTAGCTTCGACAGACGATATTATTATGAAATTTTTTTTGAGACAGGAAAAATTTTCATATTAATGTTAGGACTTACAATAGTGCATTTGTGTTTACTTCAATGGGAGCTAAATTGGATGATAATCTTGCAAATGGTAAGTAATTTTGACCAATCACGAGAAAGTCCTCCTATATTACAAAACCACCTTCTGCGTCATAACAAAAAAAAATTCCTTGCAAAATTTTGCTATATATAAGGCTCTTGTTAACGTCGTCCGAACGTTCACCCTAATATCGAAAGTTAACTTTTTAATCGAAAAATGCAATGACGATCTGCGATTTATTTTTGGCCAATAGAATTTTAGCCCATATCATCACGTGACTGCGGACGGTTCACGTGCAGATTGGAAGTTAACGACAGGGACGATGATTTTTTGTGGTGGGATAACGTAAATTTTGTGGCGGGATAAGGTAAATTTTTTGTGATCAATTTGAAAACGATTTTGTGCAATTTTGTGGCAATATAAAGTAAATTTCGTGATTTGTTGTGGATCAATTTGAAGCGATTTTGAGAATTTTATAAAATTTTGCTAAAATATTTTTTATTTGTACTGTAAAAAGTTCTATATAAAGAATGAAAAAAGAAAAAGTCTATTTGTAACAGCCTGTTACACGCTTATTTGTAACAGCTCATAAGGCCACATTAATGTTAAAGTAGATTTAGAGTTGGGGTTAGAGTTAAGATTAATACAGAATTGCAAGAGGATCATTTTTTGTTAGAAGTGCAATAGGGGTTATCTTAGTAAAATTTTGAGTTATAAATAAAGCTGTTACAAATAAGTGTGTAACAGACTGTTACAAATAGACTTATCCATGAAAAAAAGCTATTGCTATATAAAATATATAAAAACCCTCAAAGTTCTATATAAAAAATTTCTATAACGATAATAATTCAATCCCGGTTAAAATGCATCATAGATAATTGTTTAGGTCGGCATTTAGCCCTACTAGTTAGTAAGTTCTATAGCAAAATTATCAGCTGGGCACTTTTCACTTAGTGAACGGCTACGATTTTATTAGTAAAATTTTTAGTGATTCTGGGCAAAATTCGGCCCTACCAACCAGGATTCCGATGCATTCCGACCAGGAATTTTGGGACCTTCCAATCTATCGAATTTTGTGAAATTTTGTGGCGGAACTATGTGAAAACATGCCAATTTATCGAATTTTGTGGAATTTTGTGGCGGAACTACACAAATTTTGCAAATTTTGTGATTTTCACAAAATTATGTGATTTTTGTGATATTTTGTGAAACACAACATATCATCGTCCCTGGTTAACGACTATTTTGTATTTATTATTAAAGAAAAACATCTCAAACCTAGTTTATATATTTTCAATGCTGTTACAAATAAACGAATTAAACGAAGAATATGAAATCAAGGAACTAATAGATAGAAAAGAATATACGGCAAGTATTAAAAATGTCGCGTTGTATTTTTTTTTTTTTTTTGGTGGAATGAAGACCCTCATATAATATAATTCATTTAAATTCCCTTATATAAGAATAATCCAAATATTTCTTCAATTTATATATGAAAATTTGCCTCGAGTACTTCTTGATATAAGCCTGGTTTAATATATTATTTGGTTAATGCTAGCCCTAGTAATTCTGAGCTAAAACATTTGATTTATTCATTACTGACATCTGAGATTTAATAACTTGTAAATATAATTGCAGAATTGCGACTAATATAATAAATACTGGTATATTTTTTTTAGAACGTGGCGAAATTGTGGAAATCAGTTAAAGAGCCAATTGAGTTTTTTTTACCTTTGCCTGACGACATTGAAAATAAAAACCACATTAAAATGCCAAAAAAACGTGCGTCTTTATTTGTTAGAATTAAAAATCTTGTTGACTCAATGTAAGTTAAATGTATTTGTCTATGCTATCTATGGTAATGAATATCTTCAGTGATCTAAATTTTAATTATAAGACTTAGAATATGGAAAAATCCTGAATACCAAACACCTCGACCAAATATAAACGAATCTACTTGGGGACATAATGTATTAAAACCTATATTTGATTTTATTGATTATGATCTGGAGTCAGAACTTTTAATACGATGGTAATTTTTGAGTTTAATTATTATTATCTATAATATATAGTCATTAAAATTATAATTCTATTATTATTCTTATTTGTACAGGGATGCAGTCACCAGTCAAGTGACTTTAGGAAGAAATGGTGCTAAGGGTCCTATCAAAAAATATGATATCATTGGTGTGAATAAAAACGAAAACTATGATTTAGAACTTATTCTTGGTGAGATATTAATCATCATTAATGCAATTACGTGATTATTCAAAATGGGATCCTTCAATTATCTTAAAAACGATTCCAGTTTAATTTGATGAAAGCTTGTGATGATAGTAGTGGACAATCAACTCGTTCTAAAAGCTTCTGAAAAAGCTTTACCCTTTTATTCATCTTTTGACAACGTTGTCAGAAAAATATCCTGAGGTTACCAAAGAAGCTGAAAACAAAGTTTCTAAATTTATGAATCCTGAAGAAAAGTCTGAATGTCATAATCTTGCACGCCAAATTTAGACGAGTTTGTGATTTACCTTTTCTTGTGCAAAAATATAGTCTGGTCGGAATTTTGCCCGTACTTTCTGGAAGAATTATTGGCTCGTAATGTAGTTTGGTTTCTAAACCAAAATGCACGTTTGGCCTACATAGAACCAAACAATTATCATTCAAAATATCGACTTAATACTACATTTGAATTGAATAATACTTCTTTACGTCTTATATTATTTCAAATATCATTTCTTAAAATAATGCAAGGAATTGGTGAAGATATATGGTTATCCATCGGATGAATGAGCAATTCATTACTTTTATTGATTAAGCAAATTTATAATGTTAAAACATGGGATGTCTTCTTTAAAATGTTGGATTTTTCCTTACCGGAACAAAATTGGGAGCAAGTAGTCTCTAAAATGTTGAAAGATGCTATCAATGAAAGTTTTCATAGTGGTTATCATCAAGTTCCATATACGGCCAATGAACTTTATTTCATTAGACATAAGAACGAGTCGCGGATTCCTTCACCTAGATGTTGGGATAAAAACTCGGAGATATCTTATGGACCTTTAGACGAAACTTATAAACATACAACCGAAGACAGAATTAAGTTAGGTAAGGAGCAAAGGATTCATTGGATAGTATATCAAGAATATACTCTAAATCACCAAATTTTAATTCAACGAATTTAAAAATCTTTTACATGATTAGTAAAAATTATTTAATATTTTTATTATTTAAAAAAAAAAAATCTAAATATAATTTTCATTTAGGAAGAATTGGAATTTTTAATTATCGATAAAAAATATTCAATGTTTCGAATGAGAAAATTAGCAAGTATTTAAAAGGGGATCAAATTTATTAGAATTAATCAAAGCTGCGCACACCTTTAGGAGTCTAATTGAGGAAACTTTTAGAAACATAAGGTTATTTCATAAAAGTACAAAATATGAAAACATATCTACATGCCATGTAAATTATAATGTACAGTGTGCTGAAATACAGTATAATAAATATTTCAACGTTTAAGCAAATTTAAAAAATTTACAAAGAAATTCCATTCCTTGATTATGCAACGTGCGATTTACACAAAGAATCACAATATTACGTAAAAACAGGATTTTAATATATAAAAGTTTTATGCGATGCGTGTGAATGGTTAATTTTAACCAATCGATTTTTTTTTTTTAAATTGCGTTGGAATTTTTTTACAAAAACATTGAGCTGGATTTTTTATATGTATATATGTTGTACCTACAGCTGTTAGGCGAAAGACGAAAGTGGCGAGACCCCTGGCGAAAGGCGAAACCCCAGGCGAAACTCCCGGTGAGCTGTAATCACCTGATTGTTGTCCGATTGCGTGATTGTAAAAGTCAGCCATATCTAAAAAATCAAATCATTTTTCATTTGTAAATCACTGCTAATCCTGTAATCGGATGGTATAATAAAAATAGTAATTTTTGTACTAATTACATTTTAAACCATTTTGACATTTTGAAAGCTCTCGTTTTAGCAACTCTTCGAATTCTTAATAAATACAATAATAAATATTGCACGATATCAATATACAGTATTAAATAAAATTTTTTCGAATATTATTATTAATTCATTAAACACGCTTTATTTTAGGCCATTCATATTTTTATTTTCAGCTAGAGCAGGGCAAAAAGTCATAATACGGTCAACCTTTTATATAGAACTGATGTTCATTATATTAAGCCTTCAAAGTTGATTATATTTAGCTGTACTTCGAAATTTCGTTAGTAGAAAGTTTTACTTGAGCAACCAACGCCACATAACGATAAATATTTATATTATTTATTTATTTATTATTTTGAATTACATTGTAATGTTTGTATGCTTAATGAATAAAGAAAATTTTACTTAAGCAACTAGTACGTAAATATTTAAGTGCATTTTTTTATTTAATTTAAAAATTACATTTAATTCTATGAAATTTTTACTTCTTTTTGTAACTGTAAACCGAGAAGATGCTTAAACGATAAAATTTGAATTGTGTTAATTTGAATTTTTTTTTTTTTTTTCTTTTTTTTTTTTTTTTAATTAACGATAAATATTGATATGTGTTAATTTTATTTTTTTTTTTTTTCTTCTTTTTGTAACTGTAAACCGAGAAGATGCTTAAACGATAAAATTTGAATTGTGTTAATTTGAATTTTTTTTTTTTTTTTCTTTTTTTTTTTTTTTTAATTAACGATAAATATTGAAATGTGTTAATTTGAATTTTTTTTTTTTTT
>QKWP01000005.1:796245-824156 GCA_003550325.1 Gigaspora rosea | reverse complement strand
TAAAAGGGTTGTGGCCCACAATATCTGCATTAAATGTAGTGCGTCGGGTAGTAATAGGAGGACCATGAACCAAAAGGTTTAAATAGACAATTCCTGTAGTTGGATTGTAGGTATAGCAGCTAGTGTAGAGCCTTCGGGCGGACTACTTAAATTAGGCACCAAAAGTGCATGTGTGGCTAGTTGTATCCTTATTCATGTAACAAATATTACGTCACTATAACTCATAATAAAATCCCGGCCATAGCATACGGCCTCTAAACTTAAAAAAAAAAGGGGGACGCTTAAAGCCGGGTCCATCATGAGTTTAAATTAACGTTAAGGTTAGGGTCAGTTTAGAGCCTATAGAAGCTAAATCAGAAGGTTTAGGCACTCATTTCTTGTATCTAGCATTTTTACTTTTTTTGCTTCGTCGGGATGATCCGTGTAAACAAAAAATTTCGGGCCCCCAAAAAAGTATATAAATTCAATTGTAATGTCGATCATTTTTTTAAACCAAATTTCTATCTGTTGTGACTCATTGTGATTTTTTTAAAAAAATTTTTGTTAACGGTTTTATTCAAACGTGTCTATTTTTTTTCTCGTTTTTTTTTACTACGAAACAAAGGAAACAGTTCATACTGTTACAAATAAAATTGATTTGAAATATCAATATGAAAACAAGAAACTATTTAGACAGAAAAGAATATACGGCAAGTATAATATTTTTATTAAATGTCGCGTTGTATTTTTTTTGATGTTAATTCGAGTATCAAATGATGTTTGGGATGAACACCCTCATATAAGATAATTCATTTCTGAATATTTAAATTCTCCCTCATATAAGAATACTCCAATCTTTCTTCTATTTATATAAGAAATTTTGTCACGAGGACTTCTTGATATGGGCCTGGTTTAATATATTATTTGGATAATGCTACTTGATATGAGCCTTAGTAGTTCTAAAGCTAAAACATTTGATTTATTCATTACTGAAATCTATAATATTTAATAACTTGTAAATATACTTGCAGAATTGCGACTAATATAATATATACCGGTATATTTTTTTTAGAACAATTTCAAAACATTAATAAACATGAAGAAACCCAACGGAAAACTTCTTATGTAAAATTGGTAGATATATTGAAGACTGTGTCAAACATCTGGGATGGCATGAATTTTTAAACACTTTGGTATATGACCCTTTACGCCTCATAGAAGCAAAGATTCGGATTATAAATGTAATACTTTTTTGCAACATTTACGCCGAAACGGTCACGTTTTTTTTTCAAAAAAAAAATTTTTCCCGCACCACGGTCCCGTGCAAAGTTCCCACGGTTGGTTTTTCATTTAGGTTTTTGTAGGTATCTTTTTTTTTTTTATTTTATTTTGCCTTTAGACGAAACTTATAAACATACAACTGAAGACAGAGTAAAGGAGCAAAGGGTTCGTTCATTGGATAGTATATTAAGAACTTACTCTAAATCACCAAATTTTAATTCAACGAATTTAATCTTTCTATTGCATTCACACGGTTAGTAAAAATTATTAATATTTTTATTATTTAAAAAAAAAAAAATCTAAATATAAATTTTCATTTAGGAGCTGAATTGGAATTTTAATTGTCGATAAAAAAAAGTTCACCGAAACCTTACGTTTAATATGCCTACTTCTAGTTTTATAATTTTATACATGCCATGTCAATTAGAAGTGTATGTTGAAATACAGTATATTAAATAAAAAATTTACATTCTTAATTATGAACGTGCGATTACACAAATTTAATTGCAGATTGCAATATATTACGTAAAAACCGGTTTTTAATATATAAAAAATTGGTCGGGTTTAGTGATTGAATAATTTTAATAACCAATCGTTTTTTTTTTAAATTGCGTTGGAATTTTTTTTTCAAAAAAAAATTGAGCTGATTTTTTATATATATATATAAAATTGGATATAAGTACAGCCATGTAAGTGCACAGAACGTCTTGCATAATTATCGGCATTAAATCTCGTAAATTAGCTGGCCGGTCCAATTTTACAGCTGTTTTCATTATTTTTGGCGCATATGAAAAATTCTTTGACGGCCAAATCGATAAGTTACTGACATTGGCCGACATCAAAAACTTATCGATTCGGTCATCAACAATTTTTCAAATGTCTCAATAATGAAAACCGCTGTAAAGTGAAACCAGGCCTGGCCCGGGATTTTTTTTCCCGGCCAGTCTTGGCCATGTAGACGACCCGGGTATGTTACATTCCAGCTTTCATAAATTGGGACACCTGAAAAAATTAGCCGAATGATTTTTTTCGGCCGATTCGATTATGTTTCTGATTCAGGCATGATCAGTAATATATATTTTTATATTACTACGTGATTTTAGAGGAGGAAGACGGTTATATGTAATTTAAATTTTCGTTTGAATATATGTTTTGGTGTGTTTGTTTGTACAGATCGAAAATTTATGGAAAAGACTGATCTTGTTAACCGATAAATCTTGTCAAGAAGTACAAAGAAGGCTTCGAATATAAAATAAATTTTAATAATCATTTTACACGAATAGGTGCTAATACTAAAAAAAAAATTAGATATCTGTCGATTGGTAACGAGATTCCCCCCCAAAAGAATCTAATATTTATCGAAAATGAAAGTTTTTTTAATAAATCCAAGAATCTTTGAAAGTGCTTGAGAAAACCCGTCTTATAGAAGATCTGCTAACATCTAAGTGTTTGGCAATTTTCGAATTGATAAGTTTTCTAAAATTTTTTTCAATTATTTGCAATACTTTCAAGTATATGCATATGTAGTATTATAATATTTATATTAGCAGTTAGTTATCTAATCTTAAATTATACACATATAGTAAATATACAGTATATATTAATTTATAGAATCTATATTATGCCAAAATCACAATCTTAATCGAATCGACCGAAAATCATTCGGCTAATTTTTTTTAGATGTCCAGAATTTATGAAAACAGCTGTAAAAAACTTGAATTATACCCAGATGTATATCGTTTGGAGAGAGGGTTTAGTAATAGGTAGATTTCTTCTTGTTAAATATAAATTACTAATCAAGAAACCCCGGGTAAAATAGGGGTCTACTATCAGGGGTATTTTATGACCATTTATGATACGTCCTTTAAATAACTTTTACAACCACGGTTATATTTAAGTAACTTACATCTTTAGTGACTCATTTTCGTAATACTCTTCGGCGGACAAGCCTCATGCGCCATTCAAGCCTTTTCGATTTTCGAAAATGTCACTTTTAGTCCGTGACAACAGTTCCATGCCCGTACTCATGTGACTCCATGTTGCCAAAGGTATTGGATGTTTGGATGTTATAATTTATTAAATAGAAAGGGTATTATCCACATCATGTCAAATATGTTTTTTATCTATAAAATATAATAAAAATTAGGTTAAATATTCTATTTAGGATAAAAGTTCCATTTAAGTAGATTCAGAATCAACTTAAATTGATTCTACAGATGTTCTGTATCCACATACAACATACAGTATAAAATATAATCGATAAAAAATTTCCGCCATATATAAAAGTTTAATTATATTGACCACGATTCAAGAAACTGTTGACATTAAATTGAATATATATTTTTTTTTAATTTGCATTGATTAAAATGTTTTTTTTATTGAACTATAAATTATATTTTACAAAAGAATAACACTGCTCAATTTGTGAAATAAAGTTTACATTTCTTTATTTAGCCAAAATACGAATTTTGAAATTACCTAACCCTACATTATTCTTCGCTCAGCAAATTAGAATTTTAAAACCAAAAATTAATTCTTCTCAATACTTCTAGTAATATCCGAAATCGTTTTTTTTTGCATTTTATGTAGCCCATTCGCATGCATGAATATTACGTAGCATGAATATATGAAAATCCCACGATTTTCTTGTGCAAAAAAGCACGATAAGTGTCCATTTACACGTACCGTATTGGTGGCCTTTTTATGATATTATATTGATTAGCCACATCAATATATGCTTAATACACTAAACTTGCTAAATTAGTTGATTACTATATGAGGAATCCTTCCTGATAGACGAAATATACGACTTTCGAAATTTCTGATCAACATAATGAAGCCAAAAAAACAATCTAAATGTTTTGCGAATCACATTTCAATCAGACTGCAAAATTTAAGTTTTTCAATATTTTCATATGTACTTTTAAAAATTGAACAAAAAGATCCATTTGAATTCCGTCGTCTTGGATATAATTATCAACATGGAGTTGGAGTTGAAAAAGATGAAAAAAGCATTTAAACATTATAACATTATATGAAATCTGCAAATATGGAATATCATATTACAATAAATGATGTTTGGTAATTGGGAATTGGAGTTGAAAAAAATGAATATAAGGCAATTTTTTTATTATCAAAAATCTGCTAATCTGGATTATGCTATGGAATATATAATGTTAGTTATTGTTATCAAAATGGGATTGGAATTAAAAAGATCGAATATTGGGCTTTTATTTTCTATAAAAATCTGCAGAGATGGGACACGCTACTGGAATACTTGCACTCAGCAATTGTTATAAGGATGGAATTGGAGTTGGAAAGGATGAATTAAAATTAAAAAAATAAACATATTTGATAAAAGAATTTGTCACTAATTGAATTTTCAATTAGTGTGGATTTAGAACTAGTTGATTGATTCTCTCCATTGATGAATAGTTTGGGAGATTCAATTACTAAATCTTCTGAATTGTTTGTTAACAAAGTGAATTGGTCATTATCAAATAGGGTTGAATCTCCATTTTCGTATCCACAATTCAAATCAAAATTTTGTAGAATTTCTGGCCAATTTTCTTTTTGAATCTGCAAAAAAAACAAACCTGCTTTAGTATGAAATTCCTATTCATCCATGGATTGCAGTTGACTTTACCAAGATATAACTTGCAGACCAACTCGTGTTCTCCAGAATAATAAACATTATCATCATATCAATAAAATTGATCATTCATAATGATGTTTTATTCCTAAAGACAGCATAACTTTAGAATTACAAATACTAGTGTAGGGGTTTTTGCCACTCACCTCAATTTCATTATCAATTTCTTTAAGGTTGTTTGTAGTTTCAAATTGATGCTCAATATTGAGTGATTCTTTTTTGTTGAATTTGTTTATTATTTTTTTGAAAAATGCCATTTTTGAAATAATAATATTTTTTTAAAAAAGTTTTTTGGTATTTGTTTGTATATTAAAATTTTGTTTAAAAAATTTTTGAAAAAAATTAGCTTTTCAAAGTATTGTCATTGTTTAATTTTATGCTAGTTTATTCATAGATGGGAAAATTTTTTAAACTTGAAATTTAATTGGTTTATAGATCTATAATAATCTATATTAGTTTTTTATACTATCAAAATGAAATTTCTATTTTTGTTTTTTTTATCATAAACTTTTAATTGGTTCATACAAAATAAATATATTTTTTATTGTACTTTATTTTTAATTATTTATATCTTATATTATTTAATATGCTAACAAGAAAATTTCTCATTTATAATAAATAATTGTTCATTTTTGTGCCCTATTAAAGTTTTATATGCACTTATGTGCATTATTTTGTGCACTATTTTATTAGTTTTTTTTATTTTACTGCGTATACTGCGCTGCATTATAAAGTTGTTATATTCTTCTTTTACTTATAGTAATTAAATCCTTAGTAGGGTAACGTAGTGATTATCCAATGTTACATCACAATATTTTGCAATATATTTTAAAATATTTTGAAATTTATTTTGAAATATTTTGAAAAAAATATATGCCAAAACCTTTTAAAAGATTGCACATCTTTTGAAAGATTTTGTAATAATTACAATTCTTTTAAAAGATTTTAGTATGCAATTTCTTTAAAAAGTTTTATATATTTATTTTGCTAATATATATAATAATATGCCTACTTTTTGAAATTCTATATACAATTTAGGGATTCGAGTTTGATCTGGGTTTGATTTGAGTTTGATCAAACCCAAATCAAACCAAATTCCAACTATAAATTTTATAAAGTTTGAGATCAAACCCAAATTCAATAAAAAATAATCAAATTCAAACCAAACCCAAATACTATACTAAGTTTGATTTGAGTTTGATTTTAAGTTTGCAAACTAGTTTGAGTTTGAATAACATAAATATATTTTTATATTTTAAACAAGTTATTTAATTGATATTCCATCTGTCAACTAGAGAGTAATTATAGGCGAAATGTAGTGTACTTCTATTTAAAACTTTTTTTCTTACTAAGTTAATAGTACTTGTTAACTAATTGAAAGTTGTAGAGCTTGTCGAGATGTATCTAAGGTGGTTAGATCATCCAGATCGGCCTAGTGGATGGCGAAATATCATTGTAAAATGATTGGCTGACTATATAAAATCTTTATATAAACAATATTTGTGCTATAGAGATTTTATATAGTCAACCAATTATTTTTTGACAATATCTTACTATCTACTGGGCTGATTTGGATGATCTAACCACCATTAGATATGTCTCGACAAACTCTACAACTTTCAATTAGTTGACAAGTACTATTAACCTAGTAAAAAAAAATTTTAAAATATTTTATCTATAGTGATATTTTCATGTAATTTATGTCATATTACACTATAATCACTTTCTAGTTGACTGGCGGATTATCAATTAATAGAAAATCTGTCCATCAACTAGAGAATAGATGAGATACATATCTACTAATTGAAAGTTGTAAAGCTTGTTAAGACAAACTGTGGCATGCTTTTATCTAAAACTTTTTTTTTACTAAGTTAATAATATATACCTACTAATTAAAGGTTATAGAGCTTGTCAAAACGCATCTAACAGTAGTTAGATCTCTAAATCGGTCTAGTGAGTGACAAGATATCGCCAAAAAATGATTGGCTGACTATATAAAATCTCTATATAAACAATGTTTACATAGAGATTTTATATAGTCAGCCAATCATTTTTCAACGATATTTCACCATCTAATAGGCTGATTCAGATGATATAACTACTGTTAGATGCATCTCGATGAGCTCTACAACTTTCAATTAGTGGGCATGTATCATTAACTTAGTAAGAAAAATGTTTTAGATAGAAGCACGCTATATTTCGCCTATAGTGATTTTTATATGTAATCTCAGTCACAGATTTTTATATAGTTAGCCAATCATTTTTTGACAATATCTTGCCATTTGCTAGGCTGATTTGGATGATTTAACCACTATTAGATGCATTCCAACGAGCTCTACAACTTTTAATTAGTGGACATATATTATTAACTTAGTAAGAAAAAAATTTTTAGATGAAAGCACACACATTTCGCCTATAGGATCACTCTTCAGTTGATAGGCGGATTATCAATTAAAATATAAAAATATATTTATTTTTTAAAACTCAAACTAGTTTGCAAACTTCAAACTCAAATTTAACTAAAAAGTTTGCTTCAAATCAAACTCAAATTTAACTAAAAAGTTTGCTTCAAATCAAACTCAAATATTTTTTTTAATTATAGTTTGGAAATCAAATCAAACCCAAATCTGACCTAAAGTTTGATTTGATTCAGGTTTGTAGAAACCCTAATACAATTAAACATAATCTAAAATTGGAATCTGGATATTCAATTGTTGATCCTTGCTGCAGAGTTATAGAAAAGGATTCATGTAATTAGCAAATATCTGTTGATCTAACAGGTTATACTAATAATAGATTATTATTGTTATTGTTATACCAAATTTTAAATGTGATTTTCTCAAAATAGAAAAAAGCCATAAGCCATGTTTTAGTTGACACTGCCCTATTTATAGACAAGGCCAAAATTGAAAATTTTGGGTTATAAGTAAAGTCATAAAAGTTCTTAACAAATATAGTATTAAAGTAATACAAATTGTAGAATAAGTTTTAATTATTTAGTTATTAAGTATTGATCTTTTTTTTAACAAAGTTTATTTTGCAAGCATAGTATTTACTATATTAAACTTTATACTTATTAATTTATAAGCAATTTTATAATGCCTTGTTTTTAGCTAGTTTTACAATAGATATTTATTTTTTTTAACTTTTAGACTTTTTGAAAGTATATTATATTTAAAAAATAATTAGAGTGAGTTTTATAGAATATTATTAATTATATTATATTAATTCAAGAATTGTACTATAATTATTTAATTTTTCAATAAATTACTAGAAAAAGTAAATTTTTTAAAAACCTAACAGATTGGGTAAAAAAATTTGATTGATTCATATTTAAAAAAAAATTAGCTATATAATATAGTAGTTTATACATCTCTAATTAGTTAAATATAATTGTTCAAAGCATAGCAAAGAACTATAAGGTTTATGCATCGTAATACAAAAGTTACATTTTTGATACATCAATAGCTACATTTTTGATTACCTTTTATTTGTTATTTAAGCTATTGCATCAAAAACTTAATATTAAAAATTCATGTTTGTCTGCATGTGTATTCAAATTTGTAATTTTAGTGTAGCAAAAAGTGGTTTACTAAAATGCACATATGGTGTTTTACACTATGTTATGCAAAACTATTAGAATAGCCAATCAAAATTTAAGATCAGGTATAACAAAAAATTTTGTTTTTTGTTTATTTTTTTTAAAAAAACATTCATATTTCAAAATTTTGCTTATAAAACCACTTTTGGGCTTTAATAAAAAAAATTTTTTGTTAAATTTTATATATACTAATGGCTCAATAAAATCCTAGCCCTTACCCTAACTCTAAAGTAATTAAAATTTATTTTTTGTTTTGTAAAAATTTATTTTTTGTTTTTGTTACACGGATTTGCAAATCTAATTTATCGATGGTGGTAAACACTATAAGTGCATTTTATAATAATTGAGCAAAAATATGCACATTCACATATTTGTACAATAAGATGATCTTCATATAATATGCTCCAAACTCATAATGCTATGCATTTTTCTAGTTTTTAGGGTACTTTGTAAAACACGTTTAAGAGAATTTGTGATTAATTATAATTGCTTAATCATTTAGTAAATTAACTATGTAAGTATGAAGTTTAATTCTGTTTATTTTAATGGTTCTATTTTCAAGAGAATATTTAATTAACTGTGGTTATACCAAGAATATAGTTATGCAAATTAATAGAGTCTATGGTTACCTGCCATCTAGAATAGCATTCGCAAAATCTTGCATTTGATTAGATATTAAAAATCTATAATTTTACATGTCAATGTGCTGTGCTAATATAATATACTTTTACTGTTCATATATGAGCATACCGGTATTTTATGCTCAACTTTTTCTATTTTTAGTTATGGCGCCAGTGGCTTTAAACCTCCAATAATATGATTTTGTTCACTTTTGCTAAAAAGTCATGTGATATAAGTATATCCAATCAAAATGCTGGTTGCTCTTTTTTTTTTTAGAAAGTGATACTGGTAATACTTTTTTGTCTTTTTGTCTAGAGTAATTAAAAAAGAGCCTTACTTTTTTATAAAGAAAGTCTTATTTATATTTATTTATTGTTTGTTAAATAGTAAATATAAATAGAGCTTTTTTCTTTTTTTTTTTTAGGGAGTGACTTTTTTTTTCTGAAGCCAAAAATTTTTTGACGCCCCAAAAGAGGCATCACATACCATAATGCTGCATTCTGATTGGGTTAAATCAAAAATATATACATTCACATTTTTACAATTTATTAATAAATTGCCAATTTTTAAAAAGCTATGCTCTACTAGTTTAGCTTTAAATTGAAATCTAAACCACAAGTTTTATTCTTTAGGATATAAAGAACAAAATTTGTGGATTAGTTTTACATTTTATAAATTTTTAAAAGAGGAGTAGCATTTTTTGTAAAGCTATTTTTTATGGAAATTTAAAGCCGCTGGCACCATAGTATTGTTATTTTACTATTATTTATTTTTTATTTTGGCATATTTTGTGGCATAGTCAGGTGATTGAATCTTCAAACAGGTGATCAAAGCCCCAAATAGATGATCAAATTTCCAAACTAATAATCAAATCTTCAGACAGGTGATCAATTACTCATTTGGAGATTTGATTACCTGTTTGAGGATTTGAATTTCCAAACGAGTGATTAAAGATCTCATACAAATTAAAAAAATATAAAGGTTTGGTTTTAGATTATGGAGGAAGAACAAGTAGGATTGTAGATGGTATTTTTGTAATAATCCAACGTATTGAGAGGACCCTTATACCTGTAATTATGTGTGTTAGTTATTGTTTTAAACCATTTAACTTTAATCACAATTTGTTTACGATTGAACTAAACTGGCCCAATTTCATCAAGCTCCCAACTAATCATAAAACCAGATTTGGTATTTGTGTTATTCTGAGAATACAGTAATATGTATCATATGTCTGTAATAATCCAATGTATTGATTCATATTAATAAAGAGGACCCTTATACCTGTAATTATGTGTGTAGTTATTGTTTTAAACCATTTAACCTTAATTACAATTTGTTTACAATCGAACTAAACTGGCCCAATTTCATCAAGCTCCCAACTAATCATAACACCAGATTTGGTATTTGTGTTATTCTGAGAATTCAGTAATATGTATTATATGTCTGTAATAATCCAATTTATTGATTCATATTAATAAAGAGGACCTTTATACCTTTAATTATGTGTGTTAGTTATTGTTTTAAACCATTTATCTTTAATCACAATTTGTTTATGATCTAACTAAACTGGCCCAATTTCATCAAGCTCCCAACTAATCATAACACCAGATTTGGTATTTGTGTTATTCTGAGAACGCAGTAATATGTATCATATGGTGGAACAAAATCAGATAAATATTCTCTATCACTATCAGACTGCCTTAAGATTCAAATTATATTTATTGTGATCTATTTCAATTATATTGAGCCTTTACTTAATATTCTATTCAGTAGTATTAATTCACCAAAAATTATTTCACAGACAACTTAGTTCACAGAGAATTTAATTACAGGTAAGATTATTTTACAATTGATTTATTCACAAACAAGTTTGTTTTATTGGCAGATATTTCAATAACATCAGATTTCACAAACAAATTAAATCTAGTCATTGTCGTTAGAAATTTACCGTAAATTCTCAAAATAGCAGGCATGGATGTTGTTTTTAGAATATATGGTAAAGCTGGTGCAATTTATGAAGAAATTGTTGGCTAAATATATTGTCAACAAAATGAATTTGTTTGTGAATTAACCGTCTGTAGAATAATCTTGTCTGTAAATTAATTGTCTATGAACTAAGTTGTCTATAAAGTGATTGTTAATAATTTAATACGAAATGTATAACAAAGCGAAAAGTGCAAAGATTGAATAAAAATAAAAATTTAACGGCTTATTTGGTAATATAGTTGACCAGAATTATGACAAGTATTATAATGTCGAGCAACGGTATTGTGATTTTGGCTTACCCCACCCTATAATATTATGTAATATCTGTCACGGTCCTTACTAATATCAGAGAGACTTCTTTTATTCTTGTGGTACGAATTAAAAAGAGGAAAATTAGACTTGACAGGTAGTTTAAAAGGAGCCGTACTTTTCTGTAATGTTTTGACTTAGAAATTTTTGACCATAAATTCACTTCTGCATATAAAAATCTTAATTAGAATGAAATATTAACACTCAGACCAGACAAAATTATGACTAATCGCACATACCTTCTGGATTTTTCTTGACTAGTTTTAGACCATTCATATAAAAAAATTTTTTTTAAATTGTTTAACTGACAGATGCACAATTAATTTTACATACCTTCCTGATGCTTCTCATTATAGCGGGAGTTTGCTTCTCAATTGCAGTCGGTCCTTGCTTCTCAATAGTGGTCAGTCCTTGCTTCTCAATTTCAGTTGAGTCTTGTTCTTAATTACGTTTGGGCCTTTCAAATAAAATACAAAAAAAAAAAAATTTTAAAATTTTTAAATTTGTCCATCAGGCAAAATAAAATTAACCGATCGTATTTACTTTCCTGATGCTTTTGATTTACGTTTGGGTCTTTTAAATATAAGCAAAAAAGGTTAAAGACAAAATTTTTCAAAATCGTCCAACCTAAAAAAAAATATATTCGTTATATTTACCTTATAATTATCATATTCATCCAAGTTTAATTCTTGGGATGAAAATGGAATTAATAGTACCATATTAGTAATATGCTGATCTTCGCCAAGTTGACAATAATCTGCCCAGAAAGATGAGGAATTTTTTTTGTTAGAATACGAAAGTGGTTTCTTATGCGGCTTTTCGAGAAACATGACAAAGCGAACGTTTGTTTTGAATTTTCTTGATCGTGTAACGTTACACCTGATCTTGAAATCTTGATTTGCTACGCAGAATTTTTGGACCAAAATGTTGTAGTCACGTGACAATCGAAAAAATTTTTAAAGTTCATTTAAGTTAGGGTTGGGGTTTATGTTAGGATTAGAAGTTAGAGATCTATAGTAAAATCGCTTAAGGAAAACTTTTTGTTAGAGCGCTAAAGTGGTTCTTATGCAACTTTAGAGACAAGCGATTTTTTTTAATTCCCCGGCGTTACTGCTGCGGGACGCCAAGTAGGCGTACTTTATTAATATTTATTAATTTCAATGGGCCTTCTAAACCAGGTCCCCTACATGTCTGGGATCTATGTACATTATTACTTTTAATTACTTTTAATAGTAATTTCTAATTCTATTGTGCACAACCGGATTTAACCTGCTGGCCTATTTACCGGAGGCTTTAACCGGAACTGTCCGCCGGATTTAACCGGATGACCTATCTTCTACCGGAGGATTTTACCGGAACAGATTGAATTCTTCTTTTCAACCGGAATTTCACCGGAAGTATTCTAAGCGGCACACAAGGGAAAGTGGCTTAATCTACAATCGTGATCCTAGCTCAATTCGTCCATGACCTCGTATAGTTTTTCTTGTTCTTAATAGGGCTCGAACTGGCGACCTTGCGATTGTGGACCTGGGAGCGCAACCACTACGCTATCGAACCGCAGGTCACAAACGATTTTAATCGTGTTATGTTACAACTGATCTCGAAATATGATTTGTTCGCGCCACAAAAATTTCATGTGACTGCAACGCGGTAGTTTTAAAAATACGAATTTCTTCTATGCTGATTGATGATCAGTTAGAATTTTTAATTTCCAAAATGCCTAACGACTATTTTACATTTATTAAAGAAAAACATCTCAAACCTAGTTTATACACATTTTATGTTTTCAATGCTGTTACAAATAAAATTGATTTGAATATTCATATTAGAGACATAAAACGAAAATTAAACTCAGAATATGAAATCAAGGAACTAATAGATAGTAAAGAACATGCGGCAAGTATAAAATTTTTATTAAAAGTCGCGTTGTATTTTTTTTTTGATGTTAATTCGAGTGTCAAATGATGATTGAAATGAAGACCCTCATATAAGATAATTCATTTCTGAATATTTAAATTCCCTTATATAAGAATAATCCAAATATTTCTTCTATTTATATAAGAAAATTTGTCTCGAGTACTTCTTGATATGAGCCTGGTATAATATATTATTTGGTTAATGCTACTTGATATGAGCTCCAGTAATTCTGAGCTAAAACGTTTGATTTATTCATTACTAAAATCTATAAGATTTAATAACTTGTAAATATACTTGCAGAATTGCGACTAATATAATTATACCGGTATATATATTTTTTTTAGAATGATTACAAAATGTTAATAAACATAATGGAAGAAACCCAAAGAAAAAATTCGTATGTAAAATATGGTCGATATATTGAAGACTGTGCCAAAAATCTAGGTTGGCACGAACTATTAAATACTTTGATCTATGACCCTTTACGAATTGTGGAAACAAAGAATCGGATTATAAATGTAAACCTTTTTTGCAACATTTATGATTTTATATCTAAATTAATACTACTTTTATTTTTTTTAAATTAGCTTCAATACAAGAATGTAAATGACATAGTAAAGGTCGTGGCTAAAACTTTGCCAACAATGTCATTAGGTCCGAATGATTTGATTCTCTCTGGAATATTGGATGTTCCTATTCTAAAAAGTGAAAAATCTCCGATTATGAAAGAATTAAAACAGGCGAAACTGTGGAAATCGGTTGATGAACCAATTGAATTTTTATCAATGCCGAACGGTGTGGAGCAATTTGTAATTAAATGCATCGAAACTAAAAAAAACCACAACATTAAAATACCAAAAAAAAATGCATCTTTATTTGTTAGAATTAAAAATCTGGTTGATTCAATGTAAGTTAAATGTATTTGTCTATGCTATGGTAATGAATATCTTCAGTAATCTAAATTTAATTATAAGGCTTAGATTATGGAAAAATCCTGAATACCAAACACCCCAACCAAATATAAACGAATCTACTTGGGGACATAATGTATTAAAACCTATAGTTGATTTTATTGATTATGATCTGGAGTCAGAACTTTTAATACGATGGTAATTTTTGAGTTTAATTATTATTATCTATAATATAATATATAGTAATTAAAATTATAATTCTATTATTATTATTATTTGTACAGGGATGCAGTCACCAGTCAAGCGACTTTAGGAAGAAATGGTGCTAATGGTCCTATCAGAAAATATGATATCTTTGGTGTGAACAAAAACGAAAACTATGATTTAGAACTTATTCTTGGTGAGATATCTTATGGGCCTTTAGACGAAACTTATAAACATACAACCGAAGACAGAATTAAGATAGGTAAAGGAGCAAAGGATTCATTGGATAGCATATCAAGAAAATATTCTAAATCACCAAATTACAATTCAACGAATTTAAAAATCTTCTTATTGCATTCACATGGTTAGTAAAAATTATTTAATATTTTTATTATTTAAAACAAAAACACTAAATATAATTTTCATTTAGGAACTGAATTGGAATTTTTAATTGTCGATAAAAAATATTCACCAATGTTCCGAATGAGAAAATTAGCAAGTATTGAAATCCCTTTTAAAAAGGGTTCAAATTTATTAGAATTAATTAAAGCTGCGCACACCTTTAGGAGTCTAATTGAGGAAACCTTAGTAAACATAAGGTTATTTCATAAAAGAACAAAAAATGAAGATAACGATGGGGAGGAAGAAAGCGAAAGTGGTGACGATGATGAAACCAATGAAGAAAATGAAATTGGGGAAATCCTAACGTTTAATACGCCAATTTTAAAAAAACGGAAAGGAAAATAAACATATCTACATGCCATGTCAATTAGAAGTGTACAGTATATTGAAAATACAGTATAATAAATATTCAATGTTTAAGCAAATTTAAAAAATTTACAAAGAAATTCCATTCCTTGATTATGCAACGTGCGATTTACACAAAAGAATCACAATATATTACGTAAAAACAGGGTTTTAATATATAAAAGTTTTCTACGATGCGATGCGATGCGCATAATCGACCAATTTTTAGCAGTAATTTATGTCTGTGAATGGCTAGTTTTAACCAATCGTTTTGTTTTTAAATCGCATTGGAATTTTTTTACAAAAAACATTTGAGCTAGATTTTTTGTATATACGACAATTGGGCTAGCCCAGATATCAATTTGATTTGGGATAGCGATTTTAATACATAGCAAAAATATTAGTGATATGAGCTAGCCTCGGTCCATCAGCCAGGTTAAAGGTCAGCCCATGTAATGTTGTTAGCCAAAATTGTTTTATGCTTGTAGAAATATTTCGAAATTTGATATTTAGTTTGCTGAAATGTCTAAATATTGTCGAAATCCTAAATTATGCCGAAATGTCTAAATAATGTTGAAATGTCTAAATAATATCGAAATGTCTAAATTAAGAAATATATATGATGGGAATAGGTTCGCTATCCAAACAAGCTCTAGCGTTTATACTTAAACGTCAATACCTATGACAAAACCTCTAGTCTAGAACTAATTATTTGTACCGTAGCAATCATTCTTAACCTGTTGAACGCATAAACTACTGACCTCTTGTTTCCAAAATTTCCTAAACCACATCAGTACCACATCCTGATCAATACAGGCATAAGAAAGATATCTAACATACGTCTATATAGCTAAAAAAAGAATCGGAGCGTCATTCTGCAGCATCTGTTTTAGGTTCTTGCACTGCCATTGCAGCCACGGAGCCTAACTATCCACTAATAAGGTCCACTACAGCCGCGAAGCCTAACTATCCATTAATAAGATCTTGTACTGCGCTGTGGAGCCTAACTATCTATTAATAAGGTCCTTGCACTGCAACCTCGGAGCCTAACTATCCACTAATAAGGTCCTTGCACTGCTGCTGCTGCTGCTGGGCCTAACTATCCACTAATAAGGTCCTTGCATTGCTACTGCAACCACGGAACCTAACTATCCACTAATAAGGTCCTTGCATTGCCACTGCAGCCGTGGAGTCTAACTATCCACTAATAAGGTCCTTGCAGCTGCGGAACCTAATTATCCACTATTAAGGTCCTTGTACTGCTACTGCAGCCGCAGGGCCTAATTATCTACTAATAGGGACCTTGCACTGCCACTGCAGCCACAGAAAGCAACAGCTGACTACATATATCTACTGTAGCCATGACTGATGCTACTAATACTTACTGGGCACTTAAAATAGGGAGGTGGGCGGGAGATAGAGCCAGCCTTTACCAAGGTGAGTGATAGATAACTTACCCTATTCCAAACAAAAAGCCTTATAAACTTCATCTTTAACGCCCATATGCCCACAGCCTCCTATTCCCTACTTTAATATATCCTATTTACCAATACGTATTAATAGAAACCTAATCTTGCTAAAATCTTGTCCCTAAACAAGAAGCCTCAACCATAAAAGACAAAAATTATGCAATAAAGTCAGCTGATTTTGCACTAATGACTGCTCCGTCACTTCTTAGCATTAGAGGCTTGTACCATTTTATTTACAGTAAAAAATTTATTGTCGCAGCTGATGCTGAAAACGGCTGATGCTGAAATTTTGACCTATTTTGATATGAAATTTTAAAATTTTTTTGGGGAGATTTTTTCGTTTTTGTCTTATAGGGTTAGGGTGAGGTTTGGGGGTAGATTTGATATTTAAAGAGCATTTGTAGATTTTAGCAGGGCTTGTAGTTTCAAATCGCGATCCCAAATTTCAGCATTAGCCGTTTTCAGCATCAGCTGCGACATTTATTATTGACAGATGCTAATGCTACATACATATATACATATATAATAATTTTTTATTGTTTATATTTAATTTAGACATTTAGTCATATAGTTTTTATTTAGTCAACCATTTAGACATTTAGTCACATAGTATTTATCTATTTAGACAATTAGTCAAATTAAGACTTTTGACATTTCAAAAAAAAATAATGTCATGTCGAAATATATTTAGACACTTAATTGCCTAAATGGTTGACTAAATTAAGTATTTCGACTAACAACATTAAGCCCATGCCTCTTAAAAGTGGGCCGGTCGATCAAATTCAATATAATTTTTTTTTAGAAATATCGATTTTACCTAATCAAGTATATCAATATACTTCTTCAAAAATAAATAGTAACATTCATTTATCGGTATTATCCAAAATAAAAAGATGCTATCGTACCAAAAATGACAATGAGGCTTTAATATTAGTACGTGGTTATTATACACTAATACACCTAAATCCCTTGATTATGCGACATGATTTTAATTCACTATTGCAATACTAAAAATAACTGACCAAACCCTTTTTGATAACTAACTATATTTATAAGTAGCTGCGCGACGTTGTCACGCAAAACCAGGAACGGAAAGTGGATTTTCAGTGAGTTACAGGTTAAACCAGTTTTGGCATAAGTCTCTGTTTTTTTTTTTGCGATACAGCAGATCAAAGCTCCATAGAGTATGAACAAATATAGAAATACATTCGGAAGTCACAAGGATAGATTAACCAATCAGATACAAAAGAGACACAGCATTTCAAATGCCTGTAAACCATACACTATACTCCGTTCCTGGTATAAGCATTCTCGCATCATTTGAGTGTGAATTTGAATAATGATTCAGACAGGATCATGCAATTAGTAAGTTATAGTATAGTTACATATACCCCCTCATGGCTTGCTCTTTACTGAAGCAGCAAATAATACATAACAGCTAAATATCATGGTGTGACATGAATAGAGATGTGCCACGTACAGTACTATATGTACTGTACGAAATTTTTGTCGATCCTTTATAGATATGTAACTTCGCATGCTGATCAACCAATAAAACTTAAGAATTTGATCAACATAAAAAGTATATTATTCTTAAGCAAAATGTTTTTAATATTGTCAATATAAAACCAGATTTTGTAATTTTTAGACTTATTATTTATTATTTACTATATTCAGCTTTGCTTAGAGCAATACACAAATAAATTTGCTAGGGTTGAATATAATGAAGATATGGATAGAGATGATTAAATTATATATTTAAATATTTAAATTATTTTATTTGTATTTTTAGTTATATATATTTATATGTTGTTGAGATTTTTTTCTTAGTAATATTAAGGGGTTTTTCTTAACAATGTATAATTATATAATATATAAATATTAAAGATTCCGGATCTCTTGGTAATAATTTTTAGTTACGTGCTTAAAACTATTTTTATTATTTTATTACACTATAAAACACTTATGTACGATACGTATGTACTGTACGTACTGTACGTGCTGTACGCACTGTACATGAAGAAATTGGGCTATCATATAAATGGCACATCTCTAGACATGAACCCGGGTTTTGAGGTCGCCCTGGATCAAAGTTGGCACCGAAACCCTTTGTACCAAATCGGAAAGTTTCGGGTTTCGATTTATAACTTTCGAAACCTTATCCGAAACTCGAAACCTCACCCGAAACCCGAAACCTAATTCGAAACTCGAAACCTCACCTGAACACCAAAAATTACCAAACTTTCATATACATTGATTGCATTAATTTATTATATATCTCTTTCAATTATACATCAAATGCACTGATGTATGCTATGTATCTCTTCAATATACATCAATCGCTATATATCTCCTTAAAGAGTTCATAAATTTGAATATCCAGCGCTATTTGGGCTGGAATGCGTCCAACAATTTATTGCATGCGTGCAGTCCTTTTTGTTGTCATGATTCACAAGTACAACATGAAAAGTATAATTCTGGAGTTAATATTCTGACAATCAAGGTTGTTTTTGCAAGCATAAGTTTTTTTTTACTTACTACGTAAACAATATCAAGTAATAATAAGTAATAGTACGTCCATTTTGTTACCGCAGAATTAAATAAATTGTCGGTATCAACAGTCATCAAATACTTATCGATTAATTTTTTCTATCGTCCTAGAATTTTGAAATCAGTTGTAATAACGGTATGATATTAAAAATAAAGTTGACCAGCTTTTAAAAAAGAAAACCGAACAAAGCGAGGCAGTGAAAAAAAATTGACAAAATCATAATTAAAAAATGATCTATATAATGTTATAATTTATTCAAAAAGATTTTACATTTTGGTTCCATTTCATTAAATGAGTAAACTTTATAATAAATTTTAAAAGTTTCAATATTATATTTTGAGTTTCGGATTATAGTTTTGGGTTTCGGATTATAGTTTTCGGGTTTCGGGTTTCGGAGTTTCGATTTTTTTGAAAAAATCCGTAACTAGTTTCGGATTAGAACCCTTCCGAAACTAGTTTCGGGTTTCGCCTCCAACTTTGCCCTGGATGCCTCTAAAGATATATCGGTAACAAATTAAATAACCCAGATAATTTAGTAATGCCCAGTTCAAGAGAATTGATACGTGACCTAGAGTAGACCTATGCCATGTGACCTTATCCCCATGATCCTGATGTCGAATTGGTTTGGAGCGACTAACTTAAAAAGTAATGAAATTTCATAGTTTTGAACAAGGAGGAAGTAATAACGCCAAAATGGGTATAATGGCATCAAGTGCTGTGCAAAGGAATGTGAAAATCAGATGTAAATTCTCGCGATTTCTGATTTCACAAGAATATAATAATAATGATTAGTATAAATAAAATCAAATGAAAAAAAAAATAGAAAATAGATTTTGAAGTTCCAAGCCCCAATTACTATGGGATTCTTTAATTCTGATAAAATACATGGGCAAAGTAGATTAGATAGATATGAGAAAGACTTTGAAACGTCTTCATAGCTTACCTCCAAAATTTCTTTAGTTCATTTGAGTAAACGTTTTTCTGTATTGTTTTTGTTAAATCTTATCCAAATCATATACAATCAGCAGTCTCTCTTTTATCAAGCTTCTTGACCATTTGACGTACTTATTCTTCAGCTATATCATATATATATTCCACTCTTTTAAAACCGGGCTTGTTATAACAGAAATAAATTAAACCTGATATGTTTGTTAGTAATTCTAAAACAAACTCTTAAATTTATGCTATAACAATCGCATTAAATATATATATAATAGTTTCTTTGTTCAATAAAATATTTTAAAAAAACTTGTCTCTCATTACAATACAATTATATTATTATAATGATAAAAAACATAATTCTCGCTTCCAAAAAAGCCAACAGCTCAAATTACCTCTGATTTCTCAGGATTTTCAAATGAAAATAATGTGAATTTATCTAAATGACCCAAAAAATTGCAAAAAATTAGTCAATTGGAACAATCCTCAGTAAAAGAAAGTGAAGAACTCTCAAGCCAGGCATCAGATGACAATGAATCTTTATCTTCTATACCATTAAATTGTTCATCTCAAGAACAAACCAAGACCACCAATATGTTATGTCGAAATAAGGGCCATCAACAAATTACAATTGAATAATTCTTGAAAGTTCCAGATGTCAAAATATTAGTAAATCACAGTGATGAATTTCATAATACAAATTTATCAATCCTAGTTGGTTTTGGAGGTACATGAAAAAGGATACATTAAATCAGATCACTTGTAATGTAATGACTAAAATAGATGGAAATGAAAAAAATGTGATAATAATTACAGTATTAAAACTTCAACTACACATCCTGCTGAACATCTTAATGGAGTTCATCGAATTTTTTCTCGTCAGCAATATGAAAAAAATTCAAAAGGACAAACTATAGTGAAATCAGACAAACCTACTATACTTTCTTTGCTTTTAAAGATAGACTCACATAACCTGCTAATAATGATGCTGCCCGAAACTTAAGAGTTTCGGATTAACTAATGCCGAAACTGGTATTACCAGTTTCGGTTACAATTTATTTCCCGAAACTAGTCTAAATGCCCAAAACTGGTCTAAATGCCCGAAACTAGTCTAAATGCCCGAAACTAATCTAAATGTCCGAACTAGTCCAAATACCTAAAACTAGTTCAAATACAGTACCTGAAATTAAATTAACAATATATGCACAAAGTATATATTAAAAATTTTAGATTTTGGAGTGCGGCATATTTTAACTAGCTATATATTTATTTGATACTATTTCTTTTATTGCACATATTTAAAACAATTTTATTTACACTACAATATACAAATTCAATGTACACTAGTTCTAACTTGAAGTACCTAATTAATCTATAAACTATAATTATAAATACATTTTTACTTTAAACTATTTAAATTATGCATTACTATCTTTAATCGACCTAAATACACAATCATAAATGTGTTTCTAATTAATAGAATTCTTATTAAATTATAGTATATTATGAGAATCGTTTCATTGTGAGTAAAGATACAAGAACATTTCACTATTATGGGCACTTAAAGCTTATCAAGATTCTTGTCTGTAACTGAAACCGTATAGCCAAAAAGCCTACTATGACTACAATTCATATTGTCATATGTTGCTAAAGTCTTTGCACTGCTACAGAGCAGGGGTACCGAAAATTGAATTGCAATTAAATTATTACGCAATTATATTTAATTGAATTGTTACAAACAACAATTGCAAAACAATTAATTGCGAAATAATTGCAATTAATTGCAATTTTTATAATAAAAGTATAGAAAATGTTATTGCAAAAATACAGTAACTAAAACTTCCATTAAAATAAAGGATTCTATATAAGAGCCCGAAAAATGAAAATAATTACATATAAGGGCTCAAAGTGAAAATACTGTAATTAAATATTATGGCCTAAATATCATAATTAATTACATTGCAAGTTTTTTGACATTTATAATATAAATGTAATTTCTTTTGACGGCTAAATGTGTTATTTTTTTAATTAGCATTACATTTATTCTCTTAACGTCTTATAATTTAACTCTACGAGCACAAATGAGTTTTTGCGATTTTAAATACATTCGTAACAT
This sequence comes from Gigaspora rosea, assembly GCA_003550325.1. Taxonomy (NCBI): domain Eukaryota; kingdom Fungi; phylum Glomeromycota; class Glomeromycetes; order Diversisporales; family Gigasporaceae; genus Gigaspora; species Gigaspora rosea. The sequence goes on along the minus strand of QKWP01000005.1, from coordinate 801,873 downwards.
ATGACTCACGTTTCATTAACTTTGGTGCAGGGTAGACTTATTAGTTTAGAACCAAATGAACGTTACAATATTGATCGTGCTTAACCCAGTCGAGCTGTATCTTGTTAAAGCAAGTTTCATTAAAGTGAAAGAAAGGCCTCTATTTGCGCTCATTGTAATCGTTTAAAAATAAAGACTATTTCAGTATACATGTTTTTAAAAAGAAAAAAAACATTATCCATTCATATAGGCTTTTTATTTTAATCGTATAAACTTTTTTTTTAATCGTATAAGCTTTAATTGTGGTTGCGCCACCAATCAATTAATTGGAATCAAATAATCGCCTTCACAATCTATTATTCGGTACCCCTGCTTAGGGCTCACCATTTTATGCGGTAACAAGCCCAAATTACGTATACGTTACCTGTCTATTATGCGAAATTATGTAATAAATTTTTAAAAATATGCGGCAAAATATGCAGAAATATGTGGCGATTATATGTGACCAGAATTCTGAAATAAAGGTTTATACATGATTATTCGTACGTACGTACATATGTAGCTAATTTAAAATAAAAAAATCGTATACATATATTTATTTATGCAAATTTTTTTTTTAATAAAAAAAAAAAACAAAGGCTAATCGAATTTTTAATTTTTGAATAAAAAAAAAAGTTCGATTACATATTCAACCTGAAATTCTTCAATGTAATCGTTAATATTCATGTAGATGGAGGTGGTAATAAGGTTCCTCCCGTTTGTCTTTATGGTGCGTTCTTATTTTTGGTTAATTGCTATATACACGTTTTTTTCTAGAGTTATGCGCAGATTATGCACTATTAATTATGCGCTGATATGCAAATTATGCAATTGCATATGCTATGCAATAAATGTCAAGTTTATGCGCATATCATGCAATATGCACTCTATAGTCATGCATTTGTAACAATCATTAAAATCTAATACTTATTAAAACTTTACTTTCTTTGGTGCAGACATATTCAAAAATTGGGTAGGATGACGAAGCCAGCCCTTAATCTCAGGGTGAGTAATGCAAACAAAAGAATTATTTTTTTTTTCTTTTCCATCAGCAATTCACATGCAATACATATAATTGCTACTGATACCTGTGATGGTTTCTTACTATTTTACCATAATTCATTGACTATATAATTTACAAAAATAACCTGAATATCAAACTCTAATCACACCAGACCATAAAAGATACGTACACAAAATCGTGCAAAGATCATGCAATAACAATACATAGGCCCAAAGCAATCACAGATGCTTAACATTTTTGCCGGCAACAAATTTTACTATTTCACCAATAATTTCTTCATTTCGTACAATAATCAAAGGACCTAAACCCAGTGGCGACGACATTCGATAAATAAAAAAAAAAATTAGATTAATGAACCGTTCAAGTATCAGTTGCAAGTTTTATTTCGATTACAATAAATAAGCATCGTCACGTTTACTAGCTAATCACATCAAAAATAATGTTTGAGAAGACTTTGATTATATCTTAATTTGCATATTCGATTTGTCATCAATAAATATAATTATAGTTATGCACTATTACAATTACTAGCTAATTACATCAGGGTTAAGGTTTGAGAACTCCCTAAATTAATACTGTAAATTTATTTCTATCACAAAAATTTAATTTGCTAACCGAATTAATAACTCTGAATAACGATAGAAGCTTATTCCAATGCTTGAAATTTTTGATCGTGATTCCATCCTCTACATTATTTGAGCTTTAATTTTGACGCTAGTTTTATATTATGAACAGTACTAGAACGACTATTTCAATTATAGAATCAATAATTCCATCAAGAACTCTGTTAGTCACTATTATAGTTAGTTTAAATCGCTATACAAAGTTCCCAAAATTATATACATGGTCAAACCCCAATATCAATATAGAATACTAATAATAAAATAAATAACTAAAACCATTTAGTACTTATCTTTGACTTGAAAGCGATAGATAATTACATGGGAACGTGATTACAGATCAAATATTTAACTTTTATAACGTAACTTATAAAGAATATATAAAGTATAGCCAAATTTGTATTTATAAGCAAGAAAAAATTTAAGGGTTGGGGTGGACACCTCAAAATTTCAGTTACCATATACGACGAACTCCACAATTTCTCCCTTCCTTCACTTTTTTGAAAGTCCAAGATCAGTAATATATGCGTAAGGAATTGAAATATTTCTCACTGTGTAAAAATTTCTGTGAACGAGTTCCTGCGAATTAATCGACTCAAGATCAAGCTATACAATGCAAGAGATTCAATTTATCTCCAATAAACATTCCAAAGACGAAAGATTCTCGTAACAAATTTCAAAATTCTTGATAAATTCTTGCACACTTAGTTTGAATCACGAATCACTTAAACGTAACATTTCTCTATACACCCATTTTGCATCCCAATCGAGCAAAGACTATAACAGATAAAGAGAAGAAATTGGTAGTTTCTACTTTGAAAAAATGAAATAAAACCTGGGACAAGAGAATGGAAATTACTATAGTACTTATCGTTTATCCCAATTTCATAGTAATCTATTGTAAATAATTCATCATCAATATATAAATGTTTAAGACTTTCGCTAGTTAGTCAAATTGACATCAGTAACGGCGAGTCAGTCGCTCCACAAGCAAGATCCTCGATCGGGCTTAGTCGAATAGAGACGTTTAGATTTGGACGAGAGTGATTTTGGTCGTGTGTCCTCTTCTACTAGTCTTGTTCTTTAACTTTACAATTCACATACACGCTCTAACGCTCTTTTTTATTTATCAATAACTGAATAATGAATGACTTGAGATTCACCATCTGGAATCAAAACCGGAACAAAGACAATTACTACAATATAACGGCATTTACACGTATTCATCAGTGACACGTCGATAACCTCTGATTTTGAAAAAAGTTCATGTAAATGATCACTATTTGATAATAAATTATCTTCGACTGAAGGTTTAGAAAAAAGTTCACCTTGTCCGAAGGTTCTGAAGGAGTTTGGCATTGTTCGTAGATTCTGAATAAGATTCATGTAAATTAACATTTTTTGATGCAACATTGTTCGATGAAGAATTGTTTCACTATCGGTGAAAATTGAGAAATTACATGTGTCAATTCAGAATCGGCGTAAATTCGGAAATGACGCGAACATTCTCACCTGATTTCATTCCATCATTATTTTATCTCGAAGTAACACGAATATCAAATCCGGTATGCTACGTACGTACGTAAGTACAATAACAGTATGTTACACTAGCACAGCGCATTATAATCATAGATTTTTAACGCCCAAGATTTGTTTACACATTTCAGCATTTTCAGATGGCGTTAACCATACACTCCATTATGCAAGCATGTTACGTTCCTGGTGAATGTGTATACAAATATGGTTGATTCTGATTAGTTAACTCAAAATTAAAATTCCTGTTTTGGTTTGTTGACTCGGTCAGGTTATGAGAACTAAAAATATCAGTTTGCGTAACCTAACGTATTTATACAACTTTTTTTTAACAGCAAATTTCATGATCAATTTCATTTTCAACGTTATAACCAGTTCTTTAAAGTTTTTTCTCGAATACTATGCATAGCTTGAATAGAAGATTCAATTACGTCTTCATTATACGTAATATGATAATTAGTATTATTAAAATAATCAATGTTTACGTTTTCTTTTACAAATTGTTTTTCTAAGTTATCATTATTTCCATCTCATCAAATTTAATATTCGATATAGTTTTTTCAAGACTTGTTTCATCAGAATTACCATATTGGTTTGAAAGTTTGCTAAGAGGATCTATCAAATGAACAATGGAGCCAACCAGAAGTTCCACGAAGCAAATCGAGTATGCAAATTTGATGAAAGCCAATTTTACATCGTATGTAAATATAGTATTAACGTTCAAAAAATCGATCTTTTTATTTAACTTATAAAAACAAACTATTTTATATATGAAATTAGTTTTTTTTTAATTGCTAAATTAATACAAGTACGTAGCTTATTTGCAATCGAAACCCTAAATTACTTAATAATATATAGTAATTTATAGTGTTAAATTTTTGTTATCGCTTACATAATTATTACAATACCCACCCTAGCTATAATACTGACAATTGTGTCTTTTAAAGAAATGCCTTTTAGAAAGTTGTACTAGAGATATTTCGATTCATTTTTCATTTTTATTGTTCGAAGTGTTAGCGGGAATCATATTTCTAAACAAACTAAATGTAACAATGTCCGACGAAAAAAAAACCAATGAAAATTGTGAATTTTGGGTATACTGGCGACGTATTATTGTTTATTAGGTTTATCATAATTATTTTTTATAATTTTTATGTAATAAATAATAATAAGTAAAGAATTATGATGTATGCAAAACCCAATCAATTCAACAAATTTTTGAGTTTAAAAACTAACTCTCCAGATTAAAAATTCAGCACAAATATATTGTTACGGGTCGATTTGTATCCTTTTAATAAGATAAACACAAAAATATATGATTTTGGGTAATAAGGCAATTCGCCAGAGGCGTGACGTTGGTGATTTGACATTAATTTTGTTTAATTAATTTATTAAAATGATTTATTAAGAGAATTTATTAAGAGTACTTTAATTATAGGAATCCCGTAGGATAATGATTTAACAAAGGGGGAAATTACAGTGCTTTTATAGCTTTTACTAACTTAACGAATTTAAGGGGCTTAGGGACAATTTACAGATAATATCGTTAAAGAATCAAAGAAGATTAACTCTAAGGTAAGGGGCTTAACATTATAATTTAATAAAGAAGGCTTTGCTTTTTGTTCTTGTATATTACAGCCACTTATAATTATATCTTGATTCTCAGTCTTCTTTCTTCTCCTCTTACGCGTACTTGTTCTTCGGATGTTTGAGTTTCGCGTTTGTTTGTTTATCTTATTCGGCCGACAAGCCTTATTCGTGAGTGTAAACATTTAGCCTCAATTGGGGTGGCGTTTACTTCCTTTTATCACAAGTTTACTGTGCCTAATTTTGTAGATCTGTCTTTGCCCGTGACAATATTGTGCAAAAAAATTTTTTTATACACGAATGTTTTTTATTTTTTTAGACATACTGCTGTACTGTAAAGTAATTGTTAATTTTGTGCAGAAACAATACGCATAATAAATTTTAACGCTGTTCGTCATAAGTACCGGTAATAATTGATGACAATACATAAGTTGTAAGTATTGGTATAAAACAATTATTATTTACATTATTACCTTGCCCATTTCTAATACCAATTACTGAATTATATTATTATAATCAGACTGAAATATCCATATACGATTCAATAGAATAATACATGAATTAAATTATAATACCAAATTGCTTCTCAAAGAAATTAAGGTTTTAAAAATACAGCTTAAAATTTAGGATTATCTACAAAAATACATATTTTGCTATGATACTTTATTTTCGCTTCGGACCTTTATCGATTCTGATTTTCTTCTATTTATTTTATATTTATTATATCAGTTATTATATATGTTAGGCCACGCAAAGTTGATTTTTCGTTTTGCATTACCCGCTGTCCCATTTTTTTTAAATTTTCAATTTTTTTTTTTTTTTTTTTTTTTTTTTTTTTTTTTTTTT
>QKWP01000005.1:754791-794629 GCA_003550325.1 Gigaspora rosea | reverse complement strand
TTTTTTCTTATAATATAAAATTAAATACTACTATAATATAATCTTTATTTTTAAATATTATCAAAAAAAATTTTAATTAAATATTTTAAATTTTAAAAAAAGTAGATCATAAGTATATTTATAGCAATTTTCCAGGCAAATTTGCCTGGAATTGCTTACAGTTTAAGGGATAAGTTTTTTGGGTTTACTTTTTTGCATGAAAGAATTAAGATTTGGATCACTAAAAAATAATTCTATTAACGTTTAATAAACAAAAAATTAAATTTAATATCAATAACAACAAAAAAAATACTTTTTTTCAAGTTTTTTCTTTGGCCTCCATGTTCTTTCACCTGTTGCGCAGCACAGATCTCTTCATAAAAATTCTCGATTGGGCAAACTTGTGTTCCCAAATTATTTTCATCCTGTTTAAGTAAATGAAGCTCTTCTGTCACACCGATACGAAGTATCTTAAAAGTATTAATAATCCAATATTTTAGCTTTGAATCATGCGGAAGGCATAGATTTTTTAAATACATTTAAACATTCATTATAGCGATTAATATTGTCACAAAACACAATTTGTGACATTAGAAAAATTCAATTTTTTTTATTTTTGAAAATTTTTATAGAGATCGTTTTCCCCATTTTTCCTGTTTATGTAGTGATTACATATGTTTACCTAAGCATTATAGCACGCTTAACGTGCTATCACGTCAAATGTGCAGTGGCGGGAATTTTTTTGTGGCTTTGAGATTATGTCGAAACACGTTCAACGTGATGGGCTTAAAATTATTATTTTCGTATCACATTAGGTAGCGGGTTGCACGTTTAACGTGCTAACGCATCCAATGTGTAGTATAATTAACCTAAATGTATATAAGCACCCATTTTTTCGAGTTTAATAAAGCAGAATCTTTTCCTCAATTTTTAATAAAATAAAAGGAAGTAAGCTTAAGTTGTGCTGAAGAGTCCTTTTACGTATTTTTTTAAAATTGAAAGGTTTTCACTGTTATAGTTTATTTTTCGTGTTATTATAAAAATCGTCCATAGATTCTTTTCAAAATCTCGTTGTTATCTGTTCCGTTAACCCCGTACTGTTACAAACTAAAGTTGTATAATTCTTCGTAACTATTAGAGTTAAATCGGTTAAATACTCATCTCTCCCGAAATAATAGTTACAATATCTATTAAGCTTCGTCAGTTGATATGCTTTTCTGATATTCTATCAAAGGATTTACGAGATAGAAAACTATATGCTTGCGGCTCCATAATATCAATAAAGAAAAAAAAAGATTTATGAAAGTAATGATCTGACCATTATTTAACGAACTTCAATAATTAATTTTATTGCATTATTAAACATAAAACTTATGTCTGATAACTATTCCATCAACAATAACTCAGGTTATTGATGGATCAGTAAAAATCAGTAAATAACTCCTGAATGGCAGAATCGATCAATATATATATATATTATTATTGGCTGGAGCGTAGCGACGGTCAATTAGTGTCTATGCAAAGTGATACAAAAATTACCTTCCTGATGTGCTTCAATTGTAAAAATCTTGACAAATTTTACTTTTTTGATATACTTGCATATATATGATATAAACGCATTTGTGTAATATTATGAACATCATATAATGGGTTCCGGACATATAATGCTATGCATTAGCCTAGTATAAATACTATATGCAGTACAATATAGTACTGTATTTAAAATTTTAAATATTTTGGCTCCGGCCCTACAATGCTACGCATTAGCCTAGTTAATATCATGTTTAAATTTAGATTCAATACGAATTGTCACTTTTTTTTGGTTACGCATTTTAATTATTTGATATTTTATTAATGATTAATTATATTGTAGTATTACATTTATTAAGATCATTGTAGTATTTCTATATTTTTATTATTTGATTTTATTTCAAAATCAATATTATTACTTCTAAGATCCAAAGAAATTAGTGAGGTATTCTTACGAAGGGATCTCCCTAATGCTTTGCCTTCTTTTGATCTGATTTTATTATTTCGAAGATTCAAAGCTTTTAGCGAGATGTTTTTGCAAATTGCATCAGACAATGCTTTTCCTACTTCTGATCCAAATTTATTATAACAAATATTTAAGGAAGTCAACGTGGTGTTCGTGCAAGGTGCATTTGCTAACGCTATACCTCCTTCTGATCCAATTTCATTATTTTACAAGTTCAAATTTTTTAGCGAGATGTTCTTGCAAATTGCATTAGCCAATGTTTTTCCTGCTTCTGATCCAAGTTTATTATAACAAATATTCAGGGAAATCAATGTGATGTTCGTGCAAAGCGCATTTGCTAATGCTATTCCTCCTTCTAATCCAACTTCATTACATTCCAGGTTCAAATCTTTTAGTGAGATGTTATTGCAAAGCGCGACTGCTAAATATTTTACTCCTTCTGATCCAAGATGATTATTACTAATATTTAAAGAAATTAGGGTACTATTCCAGCAAAGTACATCGGCTAATTCTCGTCCTACTTTTTGAGCTAAGTTGATTAAATTTAATATTCAAGAAGGTCAATGTGGTGTTCTTGTGAAGTGTGTCTGTTAACTCTCTTCCTCCTTCTAGTGATTATAGTCGATAAAAAATTTATAGGCTTAGTCGAGTCGATGTTCTAAATATGACTTAGTCAACTAAAATGAATATTGCTATAATATTGATTTATTTTTCTATATACTGCATAAAATATAAATTTATTGAGATATATTCTCTTAAATATCTTTCTTACTGTATTTTGGCATTAGTCCTAAGCCCAATTTAAGATAATTTTCTTTAAGGGTTAGGGAAGTCAACGTAGTATTTTTTCAAGAAATTTTCCCAGTATCTTCTACTCTTCTTCAGTATTAATCCTACTATTGTAACAGTTTAGTTGGGAGAGCGGTAAAACGATATAGACAATAGTGCCAACTAAAGCTCCAACCGATTACGGGATGAGGAGATAAATGGGTAAAGGCGGTATGTAAAAGTATCTTTGATTCGGGCTGATGGTCAGGTGAAATCAGGGTAATTTTGACACAGGAGGGTTATACGAAGTTCTAACTGGAGTCATGTGAGCAATTTAAAAGAATTAACAAAACTCGTCACACAGAATTCGAGTTATAATAAGCCCATACAAAGTTGCAAGTTAATTCAGTCTGTCGAATTGAGTCTCGCAAGGTTTATTAAGGTTAAAGTCGAATTCAAATGATTAGGGGTTTACTTTTATTATTATCTTGCATTTTAAATTGAACGTCAAACTCATATGACTTTATTAATTTTTTAGAGCTTTTACATACATTTAATTTTCTACAGCGTCTACGTATGTTACAAATTTAGCGTTCACGCTAGTAATTTAGCATCTACGCGGAAATTTTAGCGTCTGCGCTATAAATCAGTATAATTTTAGTGTCAGTGCGAAATTAAATGCACTGCGCTTCCCCTGCCACATGTAATTCCATTATTTGCATAGTTAATTGTTTCTATCGTAAGAATTAATGATCTTACTTATTTAAGGGTATTAGGACACTCACAGGTAGAGCAATAGTACACCTGATGTCCGTGTGTTAGCAAATTCTAAATCCTGATTGGCTAGATCAGGTGTAACATAAAAAAAACAATCAAAACAATAGAAAACTGATGGTTATTGGCTAGATTAGGGTAATATTTTATATTTGTCCTTCGGACTTTAAATGGTTCCCATTTTCCTAGTAAAATACTTGGCACATAACGGCATGTAAATAAAATCTTAAACAAATATAATAAAAAATAATATATATGAAAAATAAAAAAATAGAAAATTTATGCTATCGCTATTTTTAATCCATCATGAAGATCTAAGAAATTCAAGCCAGTAATTTTACAAAGCGCCTTAACTAATTTCTTCATTTTTTCTGCTCCAAATTCCTTTGATTTAAGATTAAAAATAGTTAATTAAGGAAAATTTCTAATCCATCCATTACCTCATCATTAGTATAATGGACATCTATAGAGGTATGGATATATTTTCGCGAAGTTTTTAAATATTAATGATGCCAATAATTACATCATTAATATAAAGCTTTTGAGACTCGAACTGGATCTTAGAAAGCCGGATAGGATCACTTTGAAATTCTTCTTGAAGTTTTCCTAAATAATCATAGGCTTCGAGAGTTCGAATCTGTTTATCTTTTGTCCTGAAACAATTATTTAAAAGGGATTAGTAATGTTTGCTCTTCAGTATTTAACGTTGATCTGGTTCACTTTACAAGATTGGTATAGTGTTTTCATACCTGTATATAGGGCCTTAAGATTTTTTCGAGGGTTATCAAATATTAAGAAGTAAATTTCTGGTGGTAACCCTATTGAGATTATAAAAAAAAAATCATATTAAATTTCATGCGCATAAGTGGTAATTTATACCAAAAAAAAAATTAGAGGAATAGATTTCAACGAACCTCCTTAGTTCTTGAAGAAATTTTTATTCTGTCCAGTGCTTGATAAAAGAAAGTATGGACCGTTCAAAACTGGAAATATATGACAATTCTTCCAAGATCTTTGTCATAAAATTCTTCTGCCTCAGATTTCCAAAGACCAGAGACCACAAGGTAAACTTCAATAGTCACAAGTTTTTTATACAGTAGAATTAAAAATGTTTTTTTTAATAAAAAAAATTATCGAAAAGAAAGTGTGTTTTGATTAAGGACGAATTTGCACGCGCTTTTTTTTTATAAAATACTCATGGGGCCTGCTTGTGTAACGTAATACTATAGTGTGGTCAATCATTTGTTTTGATTTTCGGACCGATCCGGGATTAATCAAATTTCACGATTTTGATCGGTTAAAGATAACATGTGACTATCGGGTAACCTCGTGATGTGCTGGCTCTACGCAGCCTCATGTAATTTTTCTTTTACATTATCTTGATTTTTTTTATTATGCATATCGACTTTCATTTATAATTGAAAAGTGTCAATCATGTCAAAATTTATATGAATCTAATAAAAACTCGGTTTTCAAAAAATTGTAAAATGGGCTGTTTTAATTGACCACACCCCGTGGTTTATAATTACACAACGTTGTTTATTCAGTAATCGAAAAGCATTGCACGCATGTGATATATTTTGGAATGAGTCCGGCGTGATGTACTGAAATTAATTTTATTTAAAGACTGCAATACATCAGTTGCGATTGATGTACAAATAATTGAAACAGGATATGCACCCGTAAAAAGGCAATCAAGATTGTAACGATAAATGAAATAATGACAGGATTCGATGATGTGCTGGGAATATTTGATTCGGAGATTTTTTTTTTTGAATTTAGTAGTCTTCCATAAGCATGTGAGGGTGGGACAGGGTCACAAATGGAGTGTTTGGCACTTCAGTTAGACATTGAACACGTATGTTCGCTATTATGCTTGTTTGGGAGCTGGGTAATTTCGTCATAATTACCGGATCCGGGAGTTGATAGAAAGTCACGCCTGAGTTTCCGTGTATTTCCCATGACGTATCTTTGCACTGCCCGGTACCTCATAGTTACCGGATCCGGAAGTTGATAGAAAGTAATGCCTGAGTTTCCGTGTATTTCCTATGACGCAATCTTTGCACTGCCCGGTACCTCATAGTTGCCGGATCCGGAAGTTGATAGAAAGTCATGGATCCATTTTTCTCATGACGCTAATTTGTTGCGCTGCCCAGAGTTGCGTTTGACCGGTACACGATTTATTTGGCTGTCTGGTAAGCATCGCATCCCTGCTTAGCCATCTTTTCGATCTGTTTACTGATTTTCGTGTAACATAAACAATTAATCATAATAGCACAAATTTTACTTCGTGAGTTTCCGTGTATTTCCCATGACGTTCTTTGCACTGTCCGGTACCTCATAGTTACCGGATCCGGAAGTTGATAGAAAGTCATGCCTGAGTTTCCGTGTATTTCCCATGACGCAACCTTTGCACTGCCCGGTACCTCATAATGCGTACACTTATTTGTGCGAGTGATACAAACCCAAAAAGGGAAATTAGCCAATCGGAGAACGTAAAATGTGATGATCCCGGATCAGCCCGACACGTGAGCAAAGCGAAGAAAAACACAAAAAAACCGTAAAAAGAGAAAATACAAGAAAACGAGTGTATAAACCTGTCTTGGTGCACTAATTAAAAATGACGGGAATGAAATTTTACATATAATAGGCATCACTCTAACCCTATAGCTTCTAATGTTAAGACCCTAACCCTACCCTAACCCTAAATTTTTAATTTCACGAACTTAGTTTATTTTTACGTTGAATTTCCTTTTTAGGTTTGTATCACTCGCACAAATAAGTAAACCGCCTCAGCGTTACCGGATCCTGAAGTTGATAGAAAGTCATGGATCTCATGACGCTAGTTTGCTGCGCTGCCCGGAGTTGCGTTTGACCGGTGCACGATTTATATTTGGCTGTGTTCACGTGCCTGGTAAGCATCGCATCCCTGCTTAGCCATCTTTTCGATCAGTTCTGATTTTTGTGTAACAAACAATAAATCGTATAGCACAAAATTTTACTTTGTTTTCTAAGTAAAAATGCGTGTCATGAAATTTTACTTAGACCGTTTGAAGTTGAAACTTCGCTTAACGTTATCCCTTCCATCTCATGGGCTTCCCCCAAAAAGTAAACAAATAGAAATGGTGTTTGATCGAGCATAGCAGCCAGGATTTTTCGGCTTGCGTCCGGGATTTCTGGTACACTATGTTTAATTTTCACATTTGTTTAATTTTCACCCCTCTCCTCTCTGTAAATACAAAAAAAATAACGTTAAACGAAGTTTCAACTGAAAACGCCTTATAATGAGAGCTTTTTTATGTTAAATAAACAAAAATGATGTATTATTATCAAAATTTTGGTTTACATCGGAAGTAGAACATTTTTTTGACACAAGGGCACCCTATAAGACAACCTTTGTGCTCTAATAAAAGTTTTCGTTGGGTAATTATACTATTTTAAATACTCTAACACCTGACCCTGACTCTAATCCCTATAAACAATTTTTAACGGATAGATTCCGATTTTATTCTGGATAGGATCCAGTCAGACCCGATTATATTCCAGACTGAAATTTGTATAATTCCTGAGTCTGATGTAACAACCGTGCTTTTTTCGAAAACTTATATATATGAAAATCACATGATTTTCATATATATCCATACGAATGGATTATTTTTTTAAATATGTCGATTTTTAAAATTCTCAATTTTTGGGCAAGAAATAAATATTATGTTAGGCGATTTTAAATTCTGTTGAACAAAGAATTAATATTAAATTAGCAAATTTTTAAATTCTTCAATTGTTGGGCGAGAATTTAATATTAGACTGGACAATTTTTAAAATACTCAAATCGGTAGGTAAAGGAATTATATATTAGGTCAAATGATTTTTAAATTCTAAATCGTTTGGCGAAAAATCAATAGTAGATTGGGCGATTTTAGAATTCTAAATTGTTGGTGAAGAGTCAATAATAGATCAGGTAATTTTTAAATCTAAATCATTGGGTGAAGAATCAATAGTGTAACGGTTGAATTGGGAGAGCGTTAAAACAAGATAGACAATAGTGCCAATTTAAGCTCCAACCGATTACGGGTAGAAGTGAATAGGGCGATAACGAAATGGTTAAAGAAGCGAGATGAGACTGCGATGTAAAGGTGATAAGGGATGATGGATATGATTGATTTAATTAATGGATATATTAAAGTGATGATATCAGTGAATCGGGTAAGTTCGACACGAAGTTCAAAGACTAACGGGAGTCACGTGAACAATTTAAAAAGAAATAACAAAACTAGTCCACGGAATTCGAGTTATAATAAACCAATACGAAGTTACAAGTCAATTCAGTCCGTCGATTGAGTCTCGCAAGGCTTATTAAAGTTACAAGTCGAATTCAAAAGAAAGTTTATCATTTTATTATAATATTTTATTTTAAAATGAGACGTGGAACTTCTTGATGGCCTTTATTGAATTTGAAGGGTTTATATACATTTTGTGGAGTTAGAGCGTTTACGCTCTATTTTGAACGAATTCGCTTCAACTTGGGTGTATTCATTCTTTTCTACGCGTACACGCTATAATGTGAGTGTATACGCTTGGAGCGCAAATTGACAAGCCCGTGTAATCGCTAGACGCGATATTTTGAACGTTTACGCTCTTGCATGGGTTAAGCCACCAAGCCTCATTACGTTATTTGTATACATGATTTAGAAATATTTACACATAAAAAAACTAATATAAAAAAAAACAAATAAAAATATTTCGTCACAATAGTAGATTAGGCGATTTTAAGATTCTATGTCATTGGGTAAAATCAATGGTAGGTAGGTGATTTTAAAATTCTACATTGTTGGATAGTAGGTTGGGCAATTTTTAAAATTCTAAATCCTTGGACAAAAAATCAATAGTAAGTCGGCGATTTTTAAAATTCTGTATCATTGGATAACGAATCAATAGTAGGTCAGACAATTTTAAAATTCTACATCATTGGATGTAGGTTGTGCGATTTTTAAAATTCTAAATCATTGGGCGAAGAACAATAGTAGGTTGGGTGATTTTCAAATTTCTAAATCGTTTATTTCGATTTGCAAAATGTATTTTTGATCAAATTTGTAGATTTTAAAATCACATGATTGTATTCTGATTGCCAATTGTACAAACCAATTTTTATGACTATGCCTAACAAAGATTAATGAAAAATAACATGTTCATATTGAATTTTTGACTTAAAATCACTTAACAATTACACAATGGGACAACAATCAGGTGATTATGTAGGTAAGCAAAAATAAATCATTTTGCAAATCGCAATAAATTCTATATTGTCAGGTGAAGAATCAATAGTAGGTTGGACGATTTTTAAAATTCTAAATCATTGGCGACAATAGAAGATTAGACAATTTTTAAAATTCTAAATTATTAGGTGAAAAATCAATAGTAGATCAAATGACTTTTAAAATTCTAAATTGTTGAAAAAAAAATTAATAGTAGATCGAGCAATTTTTAAAATTAGGGTAGCTGCGCGATGTTGTCGCGCTAAAACCAGGAACGTGATACGATTCCAATATTAGCGCTAAGTACAACACTATAATCCGTATACTGTTTTTTGAATTTTTATTTTAATTATCACAGCTGATGCTGAGGCTTGAGATCTCTATTAAATTCACTAATCCTAAGTATGATCACATGAATTGTGGAGATGGTCCCGTTCAATTTTTTTGATGTGGCCAATCCTTGGTAGGAATAATAATTTTCATTCATTCATTTTTGGAAAGTTATGATTTTCAATTGTTCAGTGTATAAAGTAAGATAGTTTTTTCAAATTTTGGCTATCATTAAAATTATCTGTACTACAATTTCGTGCACATGCATGACAAATGTCATGATGTGTTTGATTATTACATTATAAAAATTATTATACCATAAAAGTTGAGAACCAAGCTAAGTATATTACCATACTGAGAATTATATTGAATATAAGCCAACCAAATAATGCGCCTTCTCTAAAATATCTAAAAAAAATTTTTATTCCAGTCGTACAAGAACAGAATAAGTAAACGATCAATCGTTCTATGAATTGCCATCATAATAGTCTACGGAGATTAATTATTTTCCCGCGCACGACCTTTTTGAATATTCTACTATATACTGTATAAATTAACTTAATAATTCTCAACAACTACAAGTTATCGCATATAAAATTTTCCAATAAACTAATAATACAGTATAAATACTTTATAGCATCCAGGCCACATAAATAACAATAACCCGTAAAAATCACGCTGTAATAATTACCCAAAAGGTAGAAAATTATTTACCAGTAAAGTAAAAGCGAAATAAATCATGCACACGATTATTATATTAAATTTGATTTTAAGATAATTCAAGCAACCAGACAAAACATGTATTGAATCAGCAGATTTCTTAACAACGTGATCTGCACGGGTCTCTATCATTTTCCCGGCAACCATTTCCCGAAAAATAAAATCCCGACAAAATTGACCGGAACTTACCCTAACTCTAACCTAATGCGGCTAACTTGTCGAGATTTTGAAGTTGTTGTCAGGAAAACAATAGGACCCGGATCTGCACAACAGGTCTTACCTTGTATCATATGAACGTAAATCAACAAGAAATTAAGCCAACATTTACAAAGAAAGCAAGGTTCAATTGCAACTCCACGCAACAAATATATGTATAAAAAAAATAAGGTAAAGTGCAATCGCACGCAATCATTTCAATATTCAAAATAACTTAACGTTATTGTATATTTTAATCCAGCATATATATCAGATTACGCCCATAATAGTATTCATTAAATTCTTTGTTATATCTTCTAAAAGACGTTTTAAACCAAATTCGTATAAATCTAACGTTAATATTTTCAAAATTTGAATTAATCTTATTAGGGTCTCTAATACTATCAAGCCCAATCCGGTAGCATGATTTTAAGGAAACAATAAATAAATTGAGAATGACGTAGTTTATCAAAAATTCTATTGTAAAATGAGTGTACCTTTTTGGATTCGCATTTCCAGTTAAGAACAGTAGTTTGAATAAAGAACAAGCTTGACGCCAATTAACAAGAACTAAATGAGATACGCGCCTTAATACCAACAGTTTTCGCCAGAATATTTATCAAGTAAGATAGAATAAATGCTAAAAAAATTCTTTTTCATTGTCTATTAAATATTTCTATTTATGAAAAGAAGAAAACATACCAACACACGCATATATATGTACGTACGTACTCGATAATGCACAAGTTGTTTATACAATCGAACTCGGGTCAGACAAATATAATTATTAAAAATTACACTAAAGTCGTGACAGCAAGGCATGTACGTACGTACTGGAGTGGTAAATCAACTAAGTAATCAAATCTATGTCAGGGGTATTAGTAATTTTACTAGGATCAGATTTTATCAGCGAAATTACTAAAATATCATTTTACTTCAATTAATTATAAAGAAAAGTACAAAATTCTAAAAGGTTCCTCTGAATATTGCGCTTCTTTTTCTATCTTTTGAGTGAAATCTCTTCATAAGAACTATCTCTAAAATTTACGCTCGATTTTTTCACAAAATTTTTTGGTTTGTACTTATTGCACGAATTTTTTTAATAAATTTTTTATATGAGTTGAACACCTAAAATTTATATATTAACATAAAATATTCGACCGTAGCTTTGTTTTTTTTGACACTTTGTAGACATTTTATGGAAATTTCCAAGCAATTCCTTGCCTTTTGAATGAGTTGAATCGGTTTGAAACCGAGATATACATATAACGATCGTGTAACATGAAAACCTGCAATATATTAAATTCTATAGTTACCTTACGTAGTTTTGATTACTTAGTTTATTTACCACCCCATACGTACGTTGTGAAAGTGGTGAGAATCGGGTATAGGGATGAATGTCGCTAACAACACCACTATCTAATCTAACCAATGCCCTTTAAGCGTGCAAGACTCTAGATCCTCGAATTGGCAGGCAGAAAGAGGCGTGGTAGATTTGGTCCGGGTCTCGAGGTTCTTTTTAGGGTCTTGCTACGGCGTAGCGAAAAGCGAAGATAAGTATTTCTCTTTTCTTGTATATGGTTCTTCTTGAGGTGATCTAATTCCACTTTATTTATATTATTTTTCTCCTTTATTATAGGGCGAGAAAGACCAAAAGGTTCAAATACAATCGTTAATTTTATTAACGATCGGCACGTGATCAAGGGCAAAATTGGATTGATGCGGGTGATTAATTGAACAATAGAATGGATTAATTGTTAGATAAATCAGGTAATCAAAGGGTTTAATCGATTTATGTTTTTATATAAAAGTGATTAATTCGATCTTTCTTTCTTTAATGGGGTTATAATCTAAATGGAGTCAAACGCGGGTTACGAAGTCACAACTACCCTATGAAAGCTTGATACACGGAAATGCATGTATAAATACGAAATTGTATGCGGGTAAGCACGGGTTTCATAATCACTGCACGGAACTGATCATCAAAAAATTTAATACACGCCAACACACGAAAAATTGAAATCCGCGCACTATCGTGCATAGTATTATATCCATATATAAACGTGTATTAATCTTAATGATCACATAATTTCTGTGCTCTAACGTGCACAATCGTTAAGATTTTTAACGATCATAATTTTCGTGCACTAACGTGCACAGTCGTTAAGATTCTTTACGATTATAATTTTCGTGCACTGACGTGCACAATCGTTAAGATTCTTAACGATCATAATTTTCGTGCACTGACGTGCACAATCATTAAGATTCTTAACGATCATAATTTCAGTGCATTTACGTCATGATCATCACAATCGTTAAGATTTCTTAACGATCACAATTTTCATGCATTGACGTGTATAATGTTACGGGGGAAATTGTATCCTTTTATATGAAATACATGAAAGTACAGAGTTTTATTATCTGATGTAATTCGCCAGAGGCGTGACTTTGGTGATTTAGCAATTTATTAAAAGATTTATCAGTAGAGTTATTGTAGGGAAGTATGAGAATATATTATAGGGTATATATTATAATCCCATAGGATATAATATTCTTTGCAAGAGAGAATTCACAGAGTTTATATAATTTTCACAAACTAATATTTAAGAGGCTTAGGAAATAAATCATATCTTTCATCACGAAAGAATCACGGTAGAATCACTGATCTCTCATCATGAAAGAATCACGGTAGAATCACTATAACTAAGGGGCTTATGATGATAAGTATTCTATGATTACAATAACGATGGCTATGTTTAACAATATTTTATATCGCTAACTATAACTAATTCTTAGTTCTAGGTTTCTTCCTTTTAGCTTTTTGTATTTCGATTCTCAATTACGGGTTTTACTGTGCCTATTTCCAAAGATCACTTTTAGCCCGTGACAATAATCGTTAAGATTCATAATTTTTATGCACTGATGTGCACAATCTTTAAGATTCTTAAGGACCATAATTCCATGTACTAATGTGATGATTATTAAGATCCTTAACGATCATAATTCCATGCATTAACGTTAAGATTTTTAATGATTATAATTTCCATGCATTGATGCGCACAAAAAGATTCATTTTGTGAGTATAATAAATAAATAATAAAAAAATATTTACTTTTTTGATTTTTTGATTTTTTTGTACTTAACAATAATAATTTCTATGCATGACGCGCACAAATTACATTCAATTTGTAAGTAAATAAATATTTACTTTTTTGGTTTTTTTGTTTACATTTATAATTTTTCTTCTATTTTTTTATAATTTTTTTGTTATTTCATTGTTTTGAAGACATCCTTTGGAGTTGTTGCCATGGAAGTTGCTCTTTTGGAATCACTATTGTTTTTGTGTATGTGTTTTCATTATTTTTGGAGGTATCGTGGCATTGTTTTTTTCTTATTATTATTTTTTACTTTTATTTTTATTTACTCTCTGTATATTATTGCATTTAATATCTCCCTTGGGTTTCGTCACTATTGGAGTTATTGCTAGAATAGTCATTTTGAAATTTTTTTTTTTGAAGCTTTCATTTGGTACTATTGCTTTACTTTGTTTTTTTTTTTTTGATATTATTAGTTACTGGGTTATTTTAAAGTTAGTAGTTTTAGTAGTTAGAAGTATTTTTTTATTTGGCATGTAAATTATTAAATTAAAGTATTTGTATTATAAAATTTAATTAATAAAATAATAAAATTTTGTTAATAAATCTAAACTTTAGTTCATAAAAAATTATAAAATTTAGTTAATAAAATAATGCATATAAATGTATATATGGATATATGTATATGTATGGATATATGCTATTATGCTATATGTTACTTGCACGTAAATATGCACGAGACAATGTAGAAAAAACACATAAAATTGCACGTTAGTACGTGCACTGTTGCACAGAATCTGCACCTTATTACGTGCTGTAAACATGCTTTCTCATATATTGTCTCGTATAGATTTACGTGCAGGTTCGTGTGGTACCATATCCAAACTTTTTCGTGTATTGCAGTATCATTCCTTGCAGCAATTTGTTATAAGGGCTAACGACACGACTTTTTTTTTATTTTTATTTTTATTTTTAAAACTCCCTACAGAGGCGCTCAGTGGCGTACTTTATAACGACACGACTTTACTAGAATAACGAATATTCTATGGGTACAAGGTAAGTTCAATAAGCGATTTTATTACAACAAATGTTCTAAGAACAAGAGAAAACTTCTTAACACTTCTACTCTTATTTCGAAGGTTAGAACTCAACTCTCTAGAGTTAATCTTAATTGAAGCGAAAAGGGGGTATTACTGTATATACTTTTTCCCCTCTTAATTAAAAATATATGAATTTTAGACTAACTCTACTAATTCTATAGAATCGTCTAATGACTACAACACCTTGGGGCGAAAGTCAGAAGTGGCACCTTACGCCTCAAGGCATACATACTTGGTGCAAGAACTGACTTTGCCTTGGTGCTGGAGCCAGAATTACATGTGCCAGTAATAGTATTAATGGTGCTAAGACTGGACTAAATGCATTGTTTGGCAGAAAAAGGAAATAAACAAACATTGGCAAGGTGCAAAAACTGGATGGTGGCTATAATGGGCGTGTGCAAATCTATTGTTTATCGAAGAATGGAATAAACAAATACTAGCAGTGAAATGCCAGGTGCAAGAACTGGTATGCGCTTATTGTTGGGCGAGTGAAGGAAATAAACAAACATTGATAGCGAAATACCAGGTGCAAGAACTGGTTTGTGGCCCTGGTGTGCGCAGTTACCATGTGCTTAGACCCAAAAATCGCTTGGTATTCTGTTTGGGGCTATGCCGAATCTAACAAACAATGACTAATGCGAGAAATAATACTATTGTAACGATATAAACAGCGGGAAAATATCCTAAGTAAACAAATAAAAAAAAGGCTTGGAGCAGAGCCCTTCACAACGTATATTGTAAAATTTGTATCTGATCCGTAGTCACAAGGTATGTGTCACTCCTACATAGATTCAACAATATTAAGTTATATATCAATGGGACAAGATCGAAACTCCAAAATGGAAGGTGCTGTTACGGGGTAAATTGTATGAAATTTTTTATGGATTTAATTTAAAAGATGATAAAAGGCAGTTCGCCAGAGGCATGACTTGGTGATTTAACACGATTTATAACGAAAAAGGAAATTTTGGGTATTAGATAATTCGAACTTAATATATTTTATTAGATTGGTATTGTTACTAATCCGAAGATTACTTTCGAAGAAGAGTCAAAACGACCTTCTTTTATACCTTAAAATAATTATGGGAATTACTAATCTCAGAATTTAGAAGGTTATCAAAACTACAAGTCTAAAATCGTACGATATCCTATCTATGATGTTATCATAATTTGAGTATTATACTCGAGGTTAAAAGGTTTCTCATTCATTACGCCGTGCGCTGAGCCCCGAGCACGCCTGATCAATTATGCATGATTCATTATATGCATGTTTTGATTGGGAATTGCCGATATGCCTTGTCGATCTTAATTGTCCATTATGCATTGTCACTCAATGCATGACTAATTATCATATGAAATATGGTGCAGTATACGGATTAATGATCATTCGTTATGGAGATGTCACGTTTACCCTGTAACACTTGCCTGTGCTTATTTTATGTGTCTCTGCATAAATTTTAATTACAGTAATAACTTCTCCGTATATGTCTTTAAAATAAAATTTTTTTTTTACATTAGGCTTCCATTTATCTGCTTAAGTAAAGTTTTCTCTATTATGGTATCGTTTCAAAAAACTTCTATTAATAGGAGTTTTTATAATATTCCCTTCGGCAGTTCTAAGTTTAAAAACACTTTTTGATAGAACCTTATGTACTATAAAAGGTCCTTTCCATTTAGGGTATAGTTTGTGGCTCTTTGAATGTTTTTGACAGGCCTTATAGACTAATACCTTATCTTCTTTCTTTAGGTCGTCTAAGGGCCGAAGTTGTTGATCGTATTGAATTTTGGCTCTTCTTTGGGCATTCTCAACTCTTTCCACTGCAGCAGCTCTAGCTTGTGGCACAACTTCGATTAACTCGAATAAACGTTAAAGGAATGTTCCTTCTAATAATTCTTTTGATTCACTTGGGTGAATTGGGAGACGTGCCTCCCTCCCATACACCAGATAAAAAGGTGTCATTTTTGTGGTGTCTTGTTTGGCCGTATGATAAGCAAACAAAATCGAAGAAATTAAAAGATCCCAATCTCGTACGTTGGTCATGAGTTTGGCTATGGACTTACAAAGAGTCTTATTAAAACATTCTACCAACCCGTTTGTTTGGGGATGATACGGTGTTGAGTAGTGATGGTCAATTCAGAATCTTTTTAGGAATTCATCCATTAGGGAGTTTCTAAAATGTGTGTCCCTCGATCGGATAATATATATTGCGGGCACCTGTGTCTACACACAATATCCTCATAAATAAAATCGGCTACCTCGTTAGCATTAGCGTTTTCAATGGCCTTGGCCTCTGGCCATTTCGTCATATAGTCTGTTGCAACGATTATATACTTGCTTCCTCGAGTTGTTCTTGGTAAGGGACCTATGATATCGATCCCAATCTTAAAAAAACGGTGCTTCCATTGGGATTGGATGTAGTGGAGGTTTCACCAAATTTTTACCCCGCCTTTGGCACGCATCACACTTTTAACATAATCTCTTATACTCTCATACATTTGCGGGCAGTAATATTTGTCTTGAATTTTATTAAACATAATATTCTTTCCTAAATGACCTCCCAATGGGTGCATGTGAGTTAGGAATAAAATCGATTCAACCTTATATTTTTGTATAACTCTGAGCAACTGATTTTTCTTATGCTTATCCTTTTATATATTAGACCTTTTTTTATTACGAAAAATTGACTTTGCTCTGTCTTTGCTGATTCGTAAACGTGCGTGGTAGAGTATGGTTGGTTAAATATGTTTTTAGTTGTTGATATCTAAGAGATTCCATTTTATCTATGCCAGGCCACTGACTACCTGGACTGAATTTAATTTAATGTTAGATTTCTATTCCAGGCTGAGAAATTTTTTTGTTCTCCTTGGTCATGTAATATTGTGAGTTTTGTATTAAAATGAAATCTGAAATCTTGGATTTGATACGTCTATTTTTAACTACTCTTAATCTATCTTCGCGGGAACAAAGAGTGAGTACTACGAACTAAAAAAAAATTTTTATGTGAAAAATGATCTAATACTTATCTATAGACCATCGGCCATAGCTATTCCTCGAGTTAACAAATTTTCAAAATTTAAATCTTGTATCCTTATTTTTCATCAACAATCTTCCGCCTGTTTTAGTATACTAGACTGTCATCACGAATAATTATTTTTGTAAAAAAAATATTATTATTTATATATATATATATTTTTTTTCACAATATACGTCTTACGGGCAAAGCAACCTTTCACAAAGTTACGTTTTTGCACATTATGTGTCTTACAGGCAGAGCAACCCTTTCAAAATTATGTTTTTGCGCAATTATGCGTCTTACAAGCAGAGCAACCCTTTCAAAGTTACGTTTTTGTGCAATTATGCATCTTACGGGCAGAGCAACCCTTTCAAAGTTACATTTTTGCGCAATTATGTGTCTTATGAGCAGAGCAACCCTTTCAAACTTACGTTTTTGCACAATTATGCGTCTTATGGGCAGAGCAATCCTTTCAAAGTTATGGTTTTGCACAATTATGTGTCTTACGAGCAGAGCAACCCTTTCAAAAAAAAATTTTTTTTTTAGTATGAATCAGTGCTCATTACATCTTAAATGCGAAACTCAAGTCCATTTTGATTTAACTTATCTGTAATTTCTTGCACATAAAAAATATCGTTGTTAATATATTTGACAAATATGATGTATTCAAAATATGAGAAAAAAAATATAAAGATACTTATCTATTTTTAAATGTCATTCGTCTCAAAAAAAAATTTTTTTTTTTTATTAGATACAGTATATATATATATATATTTATAGTATAGTTATAGTATAATTATAGTATAATTAATTAAAAAAATAAAGTTAATTATTAAACTTAAATTAAAATTAAAATTATTTAAGTTATACTAATGCATACTTTCCTTAATTTCCTATAAACTTAAATTTAAAATTTATTACTTCTAAATTATTCCTAAGCTATGTATCATTATTTATTTATTATATTTTAATTTTTTTTTTAATTCGCCATATTTTCTTCTCTTCTTAGATACATCTGGGATAGGGCGTCAAGATTCGAATGTTTTCTCCCTGCGCGATGAATGATTTCATAATTATACGGTTATAGCCTTAGAATCCAGTGAGCTCTAATTCCTTTGGGCTCAGCCGTATGTAACTATTTAAGGGCTGCATGATTTGTAATAAGCGTAAAATGCTTGGCCCCAAGTAATGGTGAAAATGTTCTACTGCCTATATGACCACCAGACATTCAAGTTCAGGCGCCGAATAATTTCATTCGGGCTTAGAGAGTCCCTACTTGTGTAAGCCACCATATATTCTCTCTTTTCTTTATCCTTTTAGAACAATATGGCTCCCAATCCCATACCTGACACATCAGTATGTAGATAGAATAATTCTTGAAAATCAGGATATCTTAATATGGGGGCTTTTACCAAATGTCTCTTTAGGGTTTCAAATGCATATTGTCTTTGTTCTGTCCACTCGTATACTATGTTTTTCTCTAACAAAATGTGGAGTGGACGAGCTATATTTGCAAATCCTTTAATATATCTTCAATAGTATGATGCCAGTCCAAGGAAACCCCTTAATTGTTGTACATTTGTAGGTATGGGAAATTCCTTTACTTTTTGAATTTTTGCCTCGTTTGATTTTATACCCTCCCTACTTATTACATGTCCTAGATAATGTATCTCTATTTGAAAGAAATTACATTTATCTATGCTTAACTTGAGCTCCGCATTTTTAAGTTTGTTAAAGACGATCTTTAAATGGTTCATGTGATCGTAAAATGACTTTGAATAGATATTTATATTGTCGAGATATACCACTGCATAATTCCTAATACAATTTTGTAGAATTTTATCTATGAGCCTTTGAAATGTTCCCGGGCATTACATAACCCAAACGGCATCACGTTAAATTTGTATGTACTGAATTTGGTTGTAAACACGGTTTTTTCTTTATTTTTCTCTTTTACACTGACTTGCCAGTAACCGCTCATTAAGTCGAGGGTCGAAAACCATTTGGCCCCTCCAAATGTATCTAGAAGATCATTTATATGTGGAAGAGAGTAAGTGTTTTTCTTAGTTACCACATTTAATTTACGGTAGTCGACACAAAAATGGAGCTTTCCTCCTTTCTTTGGGACAATTACTACCAGAGATGCCCACGGGCTAAAGGCATCTCGTATTAACCCTTGTTTCTTTAATTTTATTATCTCTTGTTTAATAAATTCACTCTCCCCACGGGCAGCCCTATATGGACTTTGGTTAATCGGTACGGCGTTTCCAGTATTTATAACATGTGTAATAATTTCCGTATGACCTAGATCTTCAAGACCTTGTGCAACATCCCTTTTTTATTTAACAAGAATTTCTCTACCTCCTGCTTTTGTTGAAAAGTTAAATCGACATTTTTGACGATTTTTGAATCTTCAACTCTACTGAATTTTCCTTTTCTTTTCCTCTATAGGTACCTTTATAATATTTGTAAGAAATAGTGCTGGGTTTTCGTCATAGTATTCCTCTATAAAACAACCTTCTACTTTGTCTATTTCCTTATCCTCTTCGTAGTCAAATTCATTGAAGGTATCACCACCTTCGCTATTATATTCCTCCTCTTCTTCATACCATTTAAGGCCCTCTAATCTGGTATTCGTAATTGCCACTTCTACAATTTTTTCTTCATAGCGTATGTATAGTTTTTGCTCGTCAAAATGAACACGAGCATTTGTTTTCTGGAACCAATCGGTTCCTAATAATAATGTCTCTTCCAGTGATTCAATTATGCAGAGGGTGGTAGGAACTATAATGTCCTTTATTTTTAATTTCACATTCTTTACTTTGCCTAACGTCCTTGCCTTGGATCCGGTAGCTGTTACTACCATAGTCATAGATTCTTTATCTATTTTCAATTTTAGCTTGTCAAATAATCTTAGCGAAATAATACTTACCGTGGCTCCAGAATCCAAAACCACTAGGATGAAACTTCCCTGGTTCTTTACGCAACACCATGTGGCTGTGGTACATTTTTTTTCTTCAACATTAATAAAATTTGCTTCACTAGTTGTTAATGGTCTTTTTAATACCTGAGCTAAGTTTCTTCTCTGATTTGGATATTGTAACATTTGACCTATAGTAACAGTAGGAGGTAATGCTAAAATATCTTTAACGATATTATATGGTGAGAGGGAATCTATAACTGACGGTCCATGTCTTTCTTTCTTTTTATTGGTTATATTAGACCTTTCCGTTTCAGGATTTTGGTTAAAACTTCTTTCTTGTTCCTGTTTATTTAATTCTATAGATCGAATTTTGGGCGCCTTCCTCTCTCTCAACCTTTTGTTCCAATCAGGGTTGATGGGTCTCTTTCCGCTCTTTTGTGGGGTAGTTTCACTTCCCACATTATATACTTCTCTTTCACTACTATTATCATCATATATTATTTCACAAAAATTAACATTTTTGTCTTTATTATAGGTTTTCTTCATCTCCACTCAATTTTTATTTGTATAATTTGTCTTTTCCGATCGACAATTGCGGGCTATATAATCTATCTTTTTACAATTGTTACATACAATTCTTCTTTCAGGATCCTGATAATAATTTTGTCGGGACCGTTCTTTTATGGTCTTTATTTTATCTGTTAACGCAGTATAATTTAAAGCCACAGTCTCAATCCATTCTTTAAGTTCCTTTAATTCCTTTCCTAATTTAGGTTGTGACTCTTGAGGTTCCGTAGGGTTTTGTCCATAATAATTACCAGCCTCTATCCTTCTTGCTGCGGCTATTGCTTCGTTAAGGTCCTTAGGCACAGCAACAGCTACGAAAGTGGCATAATTCCTTTTAAACTACTCAAAAACATACCTACAATAAATCCATCTGACAACTCTTTATCTAAATTAAACTGACTAAGCAATTTTTTAAATTTCGCGCGTATACATCCACCTTTTCGAATTCCTGTTGTTTCAAGGAATTCAACTCTATTTGCCACCGATGTTGCCGTTCAGGTGGTGCAAAATACTCAACGAACAAATGATAGAAACTTTTCTTTCTCTCTTCTTCGTCTCTGCTTTTAGTCTTCCAACTTTCTATATCATCTTTAATTTCTTTATACCAGTCGGCGGCCATACCCTTCAAATAACCAGACACTATTTTCAATCAACGACCTTCAATCCAATTATTGGCTTCAGCAGCCCGTTCGAATTTGTCAAACCATTCAAAGGGATCTTCTTCATCAGTACTGTAGAACCCTTTTACTTTAACGTGGTTATTTTCTTTCAGGGCAACTGTACCTCCATTCTGGCTCTCGAGGGATTTAGCCATCATGTCCATAAATTGTTAGAATTGTTTGGTATTTATTTTATGCGCTTAAAAAAAATTTTGTTTATGAAGTTGGAATCTCACAGTCACCACTAATTGTTACGGGGTAAATTGTATGAAATTTATGGATTTGATTTAAAAGATGATAAAGGAGTTCGCCAGGGGCGTGACTTGGTGATTTAACACGATTTATAACGAAAAAGGGAATTTTGGGTATTAGATAATTCGAACTTAATATATTTTATTAGATTGGTATTGTTACTAATTCGAAGATTACTTTCGAAGAAGAGTCAAAACGACCTTCTTTTATACTTTAAAATAATTATGGGAATCACTAATCTCAGAATTTAGAAGGTCATCAAAACTACGAGTCTAAAATCGTACAATATCCTATCTACGATGTTATCATAATTTGAGTATTATACTCGAGGTTGAAAGGTTTCTCATTCATTACGCCGTACGCCGAGCCCCGAGCACGCCTGATCGATTATGCACGATTCATTATATGCATGATCGATTGGGAATTGCCGATATGCCTTGTCGATCTTAATTGTCCATTATGCATTGTCACTCAATGCATGACTAATTATCATATGAAATGTGGCGCAGTATACGGATTAATGATCATTCGTTATGGAGATGTCACGTTTACCCCGTGACAGTGCCAATCGAGGCGTTGGTAGACTTGGTCCAAGTCTTTTAGTCTTGTAAAGATTACAACGGGACTCTAATAAGCCTTTTTTTCACTTCTACTTTAAAGGTTGCTTTGTATGTATTAGATTAATCGAACACTAATACTTTGGCTTTACTTTAATTTCAAGTATACTGCTTATTTCGGGGTCACGTGCCACAAGGTCACGGTAGCTACGTAGGGTGTCCAGGATTATGATCCGGTAAATGCTAAATTATGCATCCGGTAAATTGCAAATTATGCGAATTATGCGAATTTTGAGTTATTAGCCAATAAAATTTCAAAAAGAACAACAAGTCAGGTGATTACAGTCACCAGTTTATTTATTTAACCAATCAATTTTTGCTTACATGTTGCATGAAAGTGTGCGGATTATGCGATTTCATATAGTAAAAATCGCAAATTATGCGCATATTATGCCGGATCATAATCCTGGACACCCTAATCGGATTTAATAATGTTATCACGGGGGTCACAGCTGAAATTGATTACGTACGTACAGTACGTACGTTAGATAGGTATTTTATGTAACAATGGATTTTAGTTTTTATACAAAAGGGTAGCGATTACTAATCGACACCTTATTTAACTGCGAATATGGAGGTTCGATTGTCACGTGAGCACGAAATTACGGCAAACGATTTATTACAAAACGAAAGGAATAAGGGTTTTAGAGAACTAACTTCCACTAGGGATAATTTCGAAGTTTTAGAACTCGACTGAATTAATTTTTATTACAGGTAAAATTGAGTGTTTATATACTTTTCTGTTACATAGTAAATGAATTTATGAAATTCAATTAATTCTTTCTATTTACAAAATTCAGTTTATTTCTTTTCTTTCAATAATCTTATCGAGCTATGCTATTTCAAAATTTAACTAATTTACCGAATTTACCCGAATTATGAAATTTTCGAAATTTAAGAAATTTACAAAAATTTCAAAAGTTAAGAATTGTGTTACGCCGATTGCAAGTCAACATACGCACGCATGTGAAAGAGAAAATCTCCCCATTGTGTTCTATAAATTATCCAATGATCAATAAGGTTTTGTGGAGTAACGACAATAAATCGCCGTATAACCTACACTTCGTGATATTTACATATCACTCCGTTCCTGGTATTCTAAATCATTGGGTGAAAAATTAATAGTAAGTTAGGCGATTTTTAATTATTAAAAAAAAAAAAACTTCAAATTAAACAAACATGCTATTCATTATTAATTGCTTTTCTTATTGCTACTTGGAATTAATTCGTCCACTTTCCCTATAAGAAAAATGGACCGTAAAGGTACGGATTGGCTGAGTAAAGGCACGGGTTTTGGTGGCACGGATTAAACCCGTATTTGGTACGTAGGAGGCTTGGATTGGCACGGATTTTTGGCCCGTGGTGGACCGTATGCCCGCACAAAATGGACCGTTAATGGCTCGGGTTTTGCAACACTTTACTAGTCCAAATGGCACGGGATTTGGCCAGGTAATTAACGTGAATTAACGTATGATAAAAAAAAAATATACATACAAGTAGATTACATAAATTTATATCAACAATCAATACAATATAAACAAACTAACAACTGCTCATGTACCAAAAATTTTGCAAGGAATTTTTTTTGTTAAGACACCCAGAGCAGTTTCATTAGTGAAATTATGAGATATCGCAATTTTTTTTAAAACAAATCGTATATTGATCTTTCGTTCTTCGTGAAACGAGCCAACACGTACCACCTTCGACACGTATCATTCCGTGAAATGAAGGTGCCATTACGTATGACGTGTCATAACGTGCCACCTCCCCCGTACCACTTTTTACCGTGATATTCCGTCAACAGCTCTATACGTACCACTCCGACCATGCCATTCCGTGGATTCCAGACACAACCCGTACCACACCCCGGACCACTTTTTTTATAGGGTTTATTATTCTTCGCTTGCAACATTCCTTGAAGTTGGTGAAAAGGTTGGACCTTCTTCATTCACAATGTTCTTGCAACGTTTCTTGGTGTTTAGAGATGCCTTTTCTTTTTGAAATCGATACATGACGCAGTCATTTCAAAGTTTTTTTTTATATTCACAACCAATAGTCAGCATAAAGTTGCTGTTAGATATTTAAAGAGAGAAAAAAAGAAAGTTAGGATTGGTAAGAGAAGATAGAGAAGTTTTACGAACAAGTGAAAAAATTACTATATATAGTTATCAAAAATGTTAAATTATTAGTAAAGGGCATGTGTTGTTACGTCAGACCCATTCGATGATATAGATGATATTATTATATGGATATGTGTGTAAGTTAATGCACACGGATTCGTATTTAACTACGTGGCCTTCGACCACGTGATTTAAATATGAACCCGTGCGTAATTACTTACACACACATTTCCATGCAATAACTATAATGTACTTACATTAAGGATGGAAAATGGGTTAAAATATGATCATAAAAAATATGTTTGGTTTAAAAATGTTTGTTAAATGTTTTAATATACTCTGACATAATCATAATGGCAATTAATACATATTTATTTTATTTAATAAATTATTTTTTCTTTTTAAATATAAATAAATTCGTTCAAACTTTACAAAAATTACAAAAGTTACAGAAGTGACAAACTTGGTCGAACCACACCTCGTCAAAAATGTAACTACTGTGAAAGGGACTTTGTAGATTCAGTTGTTCGATTAAGAGATATCTTGTACAAATGTAAAACACTTCTAATGAATTATAAAAAAATTCATTAAATAATGTCGATTTCAATTTGGGTGAATATAAAATGACATTAACCAATTTATAATCATACATTTAAACGGTAGAAATAGCATACAATGGTAAAAAAAAAACAAACAATTATGTATTTTATGCGTCTCTTGTAATTTTACCAATAGTACAGTATTTATAATAAATTTGAGAGTTATAAAAATACTACGACGCCAACCGGAAGCGGCATTTTAGTTTTAACCGAATTCTCAATGCTTCAGAAAGTTTTTCATAATGTTTTAAAAAACCTAAAAACCTGTTTAAACCGTTTTTTTTCCATTCCTAGTTGATTGCCATTGGTACAAAGTACGTTTCTTTCCCATGACATATCATTGCCACTTTTAAGTAATGCAAAATTTCTAATTTAATGGTCGGCTAAAATGGAATTAACCAAAATCACTGATTGTGCCGTATACAGTTATGTTTCTTGGTAGTTTCACGTTTACATAAAGCAGGCCGACCGTCAATATGAAAATGTAAATAATAGGATTTAGTGATTATTATAAAAATGGCAGGTTTCTGGGAGGGAGAGATTGGATCACAAATATGACTCGCTGCTTTTTTCACTTGTGAGTCAATCGTATAGTAATTACTGTATGTGGAAAGTGATTTAATTCACGTTAATCTGCATTAATGATTTTCATATGCTTTCCCAAAGTTTTTACACCAAACTCATGACCAGCCACTGGCCGAGCCTTGTGGGGTAAGGCGCTTGCATCCCTGCTTAGCTATCTTTCTACTGTATTTCGGTATTTTATTGAATATCCCACTGATCAACAAATGGGAGCAAAAGTGGCATTGGGCTAAAAAATTTTTTTTTTAAAAAAAAAAGTAATCTCAAAGAATTAGAGTAATATGCTTATAATTTTTATAAAATAACAGAATCATATTTTTTTACCTAATGCCTCTTTTTGCTGTGGGGTCCCAAATATGACTTAAGTCGCACGTCTGAATTGTGTACCAGGTTAAGCATGTTGCCGATCATTTGTGTTACACAAACATTGAAGATCCTATTAAAAAATTCGGAAGTTTTTTAAAACTTCTAATGATGCTTTCTCAATGAATACTTAATCAAATTTGACAAACATTTTTTTATTTTAATTATATAGTCTTGTAGAATTAAAATAAAAAAAAGTTTATTTGAATGTGGTTTAGTATTTGTTGATAAATCATCGCCAAAGTTTTAAAAACACTTAAAATATCTTCGAAAATCAGGCGAATTTTTCGTTCTTTTAGCTTTAAACAAGAATTACTTGACAACCAAAGCATCCGAATTTGATGAAATTTTTTTTATTTTAATTCTTGGGCACATAGAATTAAAATAAAAAATTTTGATCGAATTTGAATAGTTAGTTGGTTGTTGAGAAATATTCATTAAAAGCTAAAAAAAATTTTGGCCGCAGCTTTTTGATAATAGGCGCCTAAAATTTGAATGAAGATTACTTGGCACTTACCTAGTCAAATTCAGACAATTTTTTTATTTTACTTATATAAGCATATATAATTAAAATAAAAAAAATTTGGCCGAATTTGACTAGGTAAGCGCCAAGTAATCTTCATTCAAATTTTAGGCGCCTATTATCAAAAAGCTGCGGCCAAAATTTTTTTTAGCTTTTAATGAATATTTCTCAACAACCAACTAACTATTCAAATTCGATCAAATTTTTTTTATTTTAATTCTATGTGCCCACAGAATTAAAATAAAAAAAAATTCATCAAATTCGGATGCTTTGGTTGTCAAGTAATCCTTGTTTAAAGCTAAAAGAACGAAAAATTCGCCTGATTTTCGAAGATATTTTAAGTGTTTTTAAAACTTTGGTGATGATTTATCAACAAATACTAAACCACATTCAAATAAACTTTTTTTGATTTTAATTCTACAAGACTATATAATTAAAATAAAAAAAAGTTTGTCAAATTTGATTAAGTATTCATTGAGAAAACATCGTTAGAAGTTTTAAAAAACTTTCAAATTTTTTAATAGGATCTTCAATGTTTGTATAACACAAATGATTGGCAACATGCTTAACCTGGCACACAATTCAGACGTGCACTTAAGTCACTGTCATAGATTATATCATATTAATAAAGCAGAGTTAATGAATTACGTATTTTATATATAATGCAAAAAAATTTTTATTCTTATAACTTTGTCGGATATTTTCTTATTTAATAATCATAGTAAATATAAATATTTACTTTTTGGTTCGTGAATTCCTTGAATGAATATTTATTAATCAAGAAAATTCTGCAAACCACTATTCTAGAGGTTAAAATCACGAATTCATCAATTCAAAAAATCAAACAGAATAACTAAATGAAAATGTGCATCCAAACTTCGTGAATTCATAAAATATATTCATTTTAATATCAATAAAGTGAAATGGACAAATAAATGTCTTGTAAATTATTCGCCTAGTTAAAACAAATGAATTTTGAATGCTTCGAAGCAAAATCTTGAGTCAACTAGTAAATATGAAGTTTTATAAATATTTATGATAATCTAATAGCAATAGCTCCTGACAGGGCCACGGAAAATTTTGGAAATAAAATTTTCCAAAATTTTCTAAATTTTTGCACTTAATCCCAAGATTTCCAAATTTTTGCGGTTTACCCAAATTTTTTCTGATTTTTTGGGGTTATCATGATCTAACCAATAAAAATAGGTCTATTATAAAGCGACCTAGTGGATGTGTAGTCCTTAAAGCCACCTAAGATCCAGAAGATACGGGGCGCCAGCATGAAAGGCCTGCTGGAAATCCCTGCAGGTAAACGGATGATGGAGGGGGGTTTAGTGTAGTTAGGAATTCCCTAATAAAAATATAATATGATGTAATAGGAACTAAATAAAGTACGCCATCCAGCGTCCCCTCAGAAGGGGTTTAAAAAAAAAAAAGGTCTATATACATGTGATCTAACTAATAAAAAATGTTCGATCTTATCGATGGCTTGTTCTTTAAACACACTCTTAAGTTTATTAAACCTACTAACGTACGCTAATGTTAATCCTAATCTAACCTAAAAAATGCACCTAAATTTCATACTATATACAAATCAATTTTTAACATCAGTCACGATGAAAATTATTGAGTTTACACTTACTATATTGGTGAAGATATATGGTTTTCCATCGGATGGAATAAGCAATTTATTACTTTTATTGATTAAGCAAATTTATAATGTTAAAACATGGGATGTCTTCTTTAAAATGTTGGATTTTCCTTACCGGAACAAAATTGGGAGCAAGTAGTCTCTAAAATGTTGAAAGATGCTATCAATGAAAGTTTTCATAGTGGTTATCATCAAGTTCCATATACGGCCAATGAACTTTATTTCATTAGACATAAAAACGAGTTGCGGATTCCTTCACCTAGATGTTAGGATAAAAACTCAGAGGAGATATCTTATGGGTCTTTAGACGGAACTTATAAACATACAACCGAAGACAGAATTAAGTTAGGTAAAGGAGCAAAGGATTTATTGGATAGTATATCAAGAACATACTCTAAATCACCAAATTTTAATTTAATGAATTTAAAAATCTTTTACATGGTTAGTAAAAATTATTTAATATTTTTATTATTTAAAAAAAAAATCTAAATATAATTTTCATTTAGGAAGAATTAGAATTTTTAATTATCGATAAAAAATATTCACTAATGTTTCGAATAAGAAATTAGCAAGTATTGAAATCCCTTTTAAAAGGGGATCAAATTTATTAGAATTAATCAATGCTGCGCACACCTTTAGGAGTCTAATTGAGGAAATTTAGAAACATAAGGTTATTTCATAAAAGTACAAAATATGAAAACATATCTACATGCCAAGTCAATTATAATATACAGTGTGCTGAAATACAGTATAATAAATATTTCAACGTTTAAGCAAATTTAAAAAATTTACAAAGAAATTTCATTCCTTGATTATGCACGTGCGATTACACAAAGAATCACAATATTACGTAAAAACAGGATTTTAATATATAAAATTTTTATGCGATGCGCATAATGGACCAATTTTTAACATCGCATAATAGTAATTTATATCTGTGAATGGTTAGTTTTAACCAATCGATTTTTTTTTTTTATAAATATATTTTGCACCGCAAAATTTTTTTTTAAATTGCGTTTGAATTTTTTTACAAAAACATTGAGCTGGATTTTTTATATGTATATATTATATGTTGTACCTACAGCTGTTAGGCGGAAGACGAAAGTGGCGAGACCTCTGGCGAAAGGCGAAACCCCTGGCGAAACTCCCAGTGAGCTGTAATCATCTGATCGTTGTCCGATTGCGTGATTGTAAAAGATTGTAAAGTCAGCCATATCTAAAAAATCAAATCATTTTTCATTGATAAATCACTAATCGGATAGTAATTGTAATTTTTGTACTAATTACATTTTATTAAAGGTTTATGTAATTTAGCGCATTTGCGTTGCAATGCACCCATCTGAAAACCAATCAGATTGTAGGATCAGGTGTAATGTGGAGAAAAAATAGTGATCTTTTAAAAAATCGCCTGTGGCTCATGATCTTGTTTATGAAACCACTCTTCATGCTCTAACAAAAAAAATTTCTTGCAAAAAATTTTACTATAAAACTCCTTTCTTGCCTACACACTATTCTAACCTCACCCTAACCCTAACTAACAAAACAAAACGGATTATTTTAGTTGTTTTGATTTCACATTACACCAAATCATATGAGATGCGTTACAGCGCACATGCGCAAAAATATTAAATTCTTATTTGTAATAGAATTGAAAATATAAAATGTGTATAAACTAGGTTTGAGATGTTTTTTCTCTAATAAATGCAAAATAATCATTATTAAAAATTCTAACTGATAATCGGGTTTTCCAGCACCAGTAATTGCATTGTTAATCGGTATGTTTTATAGTAAAAAAAAAAAATCAAGAAAAAAAAAACACACTAGCGCATTGGTGGGGTCTTTAAAAAAATTGTTTTTTGAGGAATTTTCAAAAAAAAATTTTTGAAACACATGAGTCACGTCATAATTGGTCACTTTGCAGATCATGTGCCAACTGGCTTTATACTACTGCCGCAAATCTTACTTTTTTGATACTCCTGCACTTACTTTTTTGATACTCCTAAATGTACCCAAAAATTTTATTACTTTTTTGAGACACGGCGATTTTAAAAAAGTCACCTGACAGCCATGATTAAAATCGACCAATGGAATTGTCAGTAAGTTTCTAATAAAAGGCTTAAAGTTTTTTTTAATCGGAACTAATTTTTTAATTATGTCATTATTATTTGAATTTCTAATAAGTGTTGCAGAGATGAAAATTACTATTCCAATAGTAGTAAACACATCAAAATTGGCTTAGTGTATCACAAGATATAAGTAAAAAATTTTTGCGAATTTTTAAAGCTAAAAAACTAAAAATCCGCGAAAATTTTTTTACTCATATCTCGTGATACACTAAGCCAATTTTGAAGTGTTTACTACTATTGGAATGGTAATTTTCATCTCTACAACACTTATTAGAAATTCAAATAATAATGATATAATAAAAAATTAGTCCCGATTAAAAAAAAACTTTAAGCCTTTTATTAGAATCTTACCTGCAGTTCCATTGGTCAATTTTAATCGTGATGGTCATGTGACTTTTTTAAATCAAAAAAGTAATAAAATTTTTGGGTACATTTAGGAGTATCAAAAAAGTAAGTGCAGGAGTATCAAAAACGTAAGATTTGCACTACTGCCCTAGATTTCAGATTCGGGCTGATCCGGTTTTTTAAACTATAGTTATTGTGATGAAATCCAGATTAAAATGAAATGATAGTATAAAATCTGGGTACATTTTTTAGGGTTAGGGGTTTAGGGCTAGGGTTAGTTTTATAAAAAATTATAATAAACAAGTATTAATGAGTTTTAGAAGGCTAGTGGGTTAAGTATAGAATGTAGATTTCATTTTAAATTATGATCTGTGATAGTTATTATCCGCGAAATGAAATAACCAAAAATCAATCCCAGATTTAGATGATCGAATACTGGAATAATGACAGTAGCTTATCTGATCATCTGATCTGGAATAATGATAATTGCTAATTTTTTCACAGCAGATACCATGTTTCAGTCACACAACATGATTAATAACAAGTACTTACTGTATAAATGATATCACTGTTTAAAAATTCACTATACTGATATGTGAAATACATATACAAAAAAGGGGGATGCTTAGGGTGTGGCGCCTTAGAGAAGTGGTCAAGGTGTCACCCCCAAGCGGCAGGTTGACAGTTCGAATCCCACTGGTGACATTTTGAAGTTAAATCTGCGTTCGGTGATTGTGGCTTATGAGCGGTTGGGCGCTAAACCTGTAACCTTGGTTCAGGGACGATGATTTTCTGCGGTGAAAACTTACCAATTCTGTCCATGACAAAAACAAATTCTGCAAAAATTCAGTGCATTAAAATTCATAATTTCTGCGTGAATTCTGCGTTGGTCATTTATAAATTCTGTGTTGGTTATATAGAAATCTTGAATATTCTGCAATCAATTTGTCATATGTCTTCGGATTATTTCAGATATTAGGCAAAAAATTTCGCCCGACCACGCTCGTATTTCAGGTTTATTTATTTTTTACATTAGAGCTTTTCGGAACTTTTCGAAACTTTTCGGAAGTTATATTTTTAGAACCTTGTACTTATAAAAAAAACAAATAATTTATAAATCTCTACTTTCTGCGGCAATTCCGTGCTATTCTTAATATATTCTGTGTTTACAACCTAATTTCGTGATTTCTGCGGCATTCCGTGAAATGCAGAAAATCATCGTCCCTGCCTTGGTTTCACCATCTTGAATGGGAGCCTGCGGGCGCAATGATGTATGTGTTACATCGTAAATCCAGGGAACCAGAAAAACCCCACAAGAACCCGTTTGGCAAGACCCAAGTTAGGAGGTAGTGCAAATTGGTCCTACGGTATGCACCAGAAAAGGAGGATACTACGATCGGAACAAACCTAATAAGAGCAGGTAGCCTTGGTTACCAAATCCAGGCAATGGTACATGTATGGAACATGGAATTTGTTCCGGTAGGCTCTTGTGCGAGGGTAAAGTAGCCCTTAGGTCGTCGATACCTAAAAGGGTTGTGGCCCACAATATCTGCATTAAATGTAGTGCGTCGGGTAGTAATAGGAGGACCATGAACCAAAAGGTTTAAATAGACAATTCCTGTAGTTGGATTGTAGGTATAGCAGCTAGTGTAGAGCCTTCGGGCGGACTACTTAAATTAGGCACCAAAAGTGCATGTGTGGCTAGTTGTATCCTTATTCATGTAACAAATATTACGTCACTATAACTCATAATAAAATCCCGGCCATAGCATACGGCCTCTAAACTTAAAAAAAAAAGGGGGACGCTTAAAGCCGGGTCCATCATGAGTTTAAATTAACGTTAAGGTTAGGGTCAGTTTAGAGCCTATAGAAGCTAAATCAGAAGGTTTAGGCACTCATTTCTTGTATCTAGCATTTTTACTTTTTTTGCTTCGTCGGGATGATCCGTGTAAACAAAAAATTTCGGGCCCCCAAAAAAGTATATAAATTCAATTGTAATGTCGATCATTTTTTTAAACCAAATTTCTATCTGTTGTGACTCATTGTGATTTTTTTAAAAAAATTTTTGTTAACGGTTTTATTCAAACGTGTCTATTTTTTTTCTCGTTTTTTTTTACTACGAAACAAAGGAAACAGTTCATACTGTTACAAATAAAATTGATTTGAAATATCAATATGAAAACAAGAAACTATTTAGACAGAAAAGAATATACGGCAAGTATAATATTTTTATTAAAATGTCGCGTTGTATTTTTTTGATGTTAATTCGAGTCAAATGATGTTTGGGATGAACACCCTCATATAAGATAATTCATTTCTGAATATTTAAATTCTCCCTTATATAAGAATACTCCAATCTTTCTTCTATTTATATTAGAAATTTTGTCATGAGGACTTCTTGATATGAGCCTGGTTTAATATATTATTTGGATAATGCTATTTGATATGAGCCTTAGTAGTTCTAAAGCTAAAACATTTGATTTATTCATTACTGAAATCTTTAATATTTAATAACTTGTAAATATACTTGCAGAATTGCGACTAATATGATATATACCGGTATATTTTTTTTAGTTCATTAATAAACATAATTGAAGAAACCCAATAGAGAATTTCTTGTATAAAATTTGGTAGATATATTGAAGACTGTATCAAACATCTGGGATGGCATGAATTTTTAAACACTTTGGTATATGACCTTTACGCCTCATAGAAACAAAGACTCAGATTATAAATGTAATACTTTTTTGCAACATTTACGCCGAAACGGTCACGTTTTTTTTTCAAAAAAAAATTTTTCCCGCACCCGGTCCCGTGCAAGGTTCCCACGATTGGTTTTTTATTTAGGTTTTTGTAGGTATCTCTTTTTTTTATTTTATTTTGCCTTTAGACGAAACTTGTAAACATACAACTGAAAACAGGGTAAAGGAGCAAAGGGTTCGTTCATTGGATAGTATATCAAGAACTTACTCTAAATCACCAAATTTTAATTCAACAAATTTAATCTTCTATTGCATTCACATGGTTAGTAAAAATTATTAATATTTTTATTATTAAAAAAAAAAAAATCTAAATATAAATTTTCATTTAGGAGCTGAATTGGAATTTTTAATTGTCGATAAAAAATAGTTCACCAATGTTCCGAATG
This sequence comes from Gigaspora rosea, assembly GCA_003550325.1. Classification (NCBI taxonomy): domain Eukaryota; kingdom Fungi; phylum Glomeromycota; class Glomeromycetes; order Diversisporales; family Gigasporaceae; genus Gigaspora; species Gigaspora rosea. Next base: position 760,928 of record QKWP01000005.1, on the reverse strand, counting down.
AGAAAATTAGCAACTAATGAATTCCCTTTTCAAATTTATTAGAATTAATCAAAGCTGCGCACATCTTTAGAAATCTAATTGAAGAAACTTTAATTAACATAAGGTTATTTCATAAAAGAAAAATACAAAAAATGAATGACGATGGGGGTTAAGAAAGTGAAAGTGGTGACGAAATTGAAGATAATGAAACCAAAGATGAAGAAAATGAAATTGGGGGAATCCTTACGTCCAATTTTAGAAAAAAAGAAAAGATGGTAAACATATCTACTTCTAGTTTTATAATTTCATGCCATGTCAATTAGAAGTGTATGTTGAAATACAGTTAAATATTTCAATGTTAAGCAAAAATAAAAAATTTACAAAGAAATTACATTCTTGATTATGAACGTGTGATTACACAAATTTAATTACAATATATAACATAAAAACTGGTTTTTAATATATAAAAAATTGGGTTTTGTGATTGAATAATTTTAACCGCAATTTTTTTTTTTAAATTGCGTTGGAATTTTTTTTCAAAAAAAAAAAATAGAGCTGATTTTTATATATATATATAAAATTGGATAAAAGTACAGCCATGTCCATGATTATGCAGCTATCTAACAATTATCAGCATTAAATCTCGTAAATTAGCTGGCCGGTCCAATTTTACAGCTGTTTTCATTATTTTTGGCACATATAAAAAATTCTTTGACAGCCAAATCAATAAGTTACTGACATTGGCCAACATCAAAAACTTATTGATTTGGTCATCAACAATTTTTCAAATGTCTCAATAATGTAAAGTAAAACCAGGCCTGGCCCGTTATTCTGGGATTTTTTTTTTCTCGGCCTGGCTTGGCCATATAGACGACCCGGGTATATTACCTTCCACCGGCTACAGCTTTCATAAATTGAGACACCTGAAAAAATTACCCGAATGATTTTTTTCGGCCGATTTGATTATGTTTCTGATTCAGGCATGATCAGTAATATATTATATGTAATTAAATTTTCGTTTGAATATATGTTTTGATGTGTTTGTTTGTACAGATCGAAAATTTATGGAAAAGACTGATCTTGTTAACCGATAAATCTTGTCAAGAAGTACAAAGAAGGCTTCGAATATAAAATAAATTTTAATAATCATTTTACACGAATAGTGCTAATACTAAAAAAAAAAATTAGATACGATCAAGAATCTGTCGATTGGTAACGAGATCCCCCCAAAAAAATCTAACATTTATCGAAAATGAAAGTTTTTTTAATAAATCCAAGAATCTTTGAAAGTGCTTGAGAAAACCCGTCTTATAGAAGATCTGCTAACATCTAAGTGTTTGGCAATTTTCGAATTGATAAGTTTTCTAAAAATTTTTTCAGTTATATTTGCAATACTTTCAAGTATATGCATATGTAGTATTATAATATTTATATTAGTTATCTAATCTTAAATTATACACATATAGTAAAATATACAGTATATATTAATTTATAGAATCTATATTATGCCAAAATCACAAACTTAATCGAATAGACCAAAAAATCATTCGGCTAATTTTTTTCAGATGTCAGAATTTATGAAAACAGCTTTAAAAAACTTGAATTATACCCGGATGTATATCGTTTGGAGAGAGGGTATAGTAATAGGTAGATTTCTTCTTTTTAAATATAAATTACTAATCAAGAAACCCCGGGGTCTACTATCAGGGTATTTTATGACCATTTACGATATGTCCTTTAAATAACTTTTACAACCATGGTTATTTTTAAGTAACTTACATCTTTAGTGACTCATTTTCGTAATACTCTTCGGCGGACAAGCCTCATGCACCATTCAAGCCTTTTCGATTTTCGATATTGTTTGGAGAGAGGGTATAGTAATAGGTAGATTTCTTCTTGTTAAATATAAATTACTAATCAAGAAACCTGGGGTCTACTATCAGGGGTATTTTATGACCATTTATGATACGTCCTTTAAATAACTTTTACAACCACGGTTATATTTAAGTAACCTACATCTTTAGTGACTTATTTTCATAATACTCTTCGGTGGACAAGCCTCATGCGCCATTCAAGCCTTTTCGATTTTTGAAAATGTCACTTTTAGTCTGTGACAACAGTTCCATGCCCGTACTCATGTGACTCCATGTTGCCAAGAATATATACTTATAGAGTGTCCGTGCCTATTAAAAACAAAGTGCCGTGCGATTTGTTTCAGTACTCTAAAGTACTACTAGACTATTGTATATAGATAATTATACTGTAAAGTAATAGAGTATGCGAAAAATTATACTTTCAAGTAATAAAGTATATAAAAAATTATACTGTTAAGTAATAAAGTTCGCAAAAAATTATACTATCAAGTATCGAATACTTAAAGTTTTTATTATAGCAGTTCTATTTGGCAAAAAAAATACTTTTGCTAAATTAATGATGAGTACCATCTAGAGAAAACCTAGTATCTGTATCTGATCTTTAATTATATTTTGTACCGGACTTAATCACTATCAATCAAATGGATTAAGTCCGATACAAAATATACTTAAATCTGATAATATTTTAACATTTTTATCGCATAATATATATGATTACAAATCATTTAAATAAATAAAAAAAACTAGTGTCGTTCATATTACTTTTTAAAAAGCATCTATGGATAGATCAGATTCATCTTTAAGCGATTCAAGTTTTATAACAAATCAATCTCAAAATGTTTCATATAATTTAAGATCAGAAACATCCAATCTTTCGGTATCTCTTTATAATGATTTTATAGATTTAACACTGACTCAATTGAAGATACAAATTCAATGACTACCTCTTTAAAAATCACAAATTTATCGAATATTTCAACTAATGCTACAAGTGCACTAATTAATTCAAATGAAAATTTTTCTGATAATGAAATTCCGGAAATAGATATTGTTAGTACAGCATTAATATTATGTAGTTATTTCTCTACAATTATTATTTGGCTCTACATAAGGTTAAATTAATTATTGATTAATTACATATATATATTATTAATGAATTATAACTATGTAATGTCAAATAAATTTAGAGAAAATAACTATTAAAAAATATAATTTTTTATTTAATCAAAAAATTTATATATTCTTAGATCGAAAATCAGTATGATGAATTTGATGAAATTTCTTAATTATTTTACAAAAAAGTTGCATGTCAATGAAGTTAGATATTCCCCAATTTCAATTGAATATCCTCCAACATCTATAGAGGGTATAGCAACTATTTATAATATTTCAGAATGGGATGACTTTAATTCGGCATTTTTTGATATAAGTTGTTATTTAAAAATACTATAATTATAGAGCTTATTTAATTCTAATTTTAATTATATAGATTCAATATAATACTGGTGAAGGAGGTGAGAAAAAAGTTGTTGAATGTGAATTTTTAGGATGTAAAGTTTACAAATCTGTTAGAATTTGTACTGGAGTAAAGATATGTGAATTTACATCAGATGAATTAAAAAATACAACACATTCAGAAGTAAATGAAGATTTAGATTTTTATAAAATAAATCAACCTGTAGATTCACTTATATCAATTGAAGCTAAAACACTTGCGTAAGAATTTTAATATTACTGTATTAAATAAATTTTAAATTTAATTAATTGCTAATATAGTTTATTTATAATTAATTAATAAAGAAAATATTTAGCATTTGTTAATATTCAATGTTCATACAATTCTAATACTTGCTTTGGAAAACCTCAAGTTTGTCGCTATGGAAAAAAATCTGATGATGATATACCATCTTATTTTATTGGCTGTACTGCTTGGCGACCTGGGCAAAGACATATTCATAGCAAATTAAATAGTAATGAAATTAATATTGAAATACTTGGAAAATTATTTAAAGGAACATTATTAAGTAATAATATTGCTTTATTATTTAATTATTTTAAATTTTAAAATTAATTTTTTTTTAGATTGATTTAGATAAACCTGTACAAAATTGTCATACAATTTTATCTACTAATACTAGAAAAAAAGAATGTCTATGTATTTTATAATTTTATTTATATTATTTTTAAATTATATATTATTAATTAATAATAATAAAAAATATATAATAAATTATAGCTTATTTTCATCATACAAATGAAGGTCTTAAGCGAAAAGAAAAAATTATTAAATTGAATTGTAATGTTCAATTTATTAAATTAGTTCTAGTAGATATTATTAAAACACTTTTTGTTGTTTTAATATGTAAAGGCATTCATACACATCCTCCTCCTCCAGTTAATATTCCTTCTGGAATTAAAATAAATTTAGAGAGTATGATTAAAGAAGCTGCACAAACATTTGAAAGAGTTACATCAAAAAAATTAATATCTAGCAATTTATTAAAAGCTTATTTTGGTAAAGAACTCTTTACTGAAATTCATTCATCATTAAATAATTTAGATAAGTTTAAGATATCTTTGTTAGTAAAGTACAGCAAAAGCAATTTCCAAATGGACAAGGTTTATTGGGTATTGTCACAGAATTTCGAAATGGAAATAAAGAATTTGATGGATATTTGCAAGAAATTGGTAATATATAAATCATTTTTAAAATTTATAATCTATTTATTAATTTATTAATTTATTATTTAATTTATAGGTATATTTGATGATGGAAAATTTATAATTATTTGTATGAACAAAGAGCAAGCAATTGCATGGAAAAGTACAGATAATTTTGGCATTTAAAAGGATACATGGTGATGTTGATGAATTTGAAGTTAATGATTATAGTGAAGATTATAATCAAAGTAAATAATTTTATATTTTTATTTATTTTTTTTTTTAAAAGCGAGATCTGTTCTCTTTTCCATTTATTAAAATTGTTATAGAGTACATTTATTACATGTTGCTACAACTATTCTATTCTAAGGAAAGGTAGACTAGAGCTAGTTTACTCCCGATCTAAGCTTTGCCAAGATAGATCTCAGATCTACTTAGTCGATGTTATAGTTTGTAGTGTTTTCGTTGATGAAGGTGTCCCTCCACTTGTTAAACCATATTAGTTTCTTTTCTTTATGATCTTTTCTGTGTTTTCTCTATTCCGGTATTTCTTCAGGGTCGCCTTCTATTGCCGGTAGGCTATTTATTAGCACTCTGCTTTTTTTCCACATATTTTCGTAGATTTTCTTTATTAGTCTGTTTGTAAATTCCACTGTTTTCTTTTTGTCTTTTTTTCCTTTCTTCATTAGGATGTCACTCTTAGTTATTATACTGATTGGTATTGCTTCTTCTCCTCGTTTCAAATTTTCTTTTATTCTTTGGGTAATTTCTTCTAGTTCTTCTCTTTGCACCTTTCTTTCGTCCTCTGTTTGTTCTAAAGCTTCGAATATTGCGTCTTCAATCTTGTATCAGTTCTCTTCACATAACAACCAGTGCGTTTGGTCTTCCTGTTCATTTCCACATCTTCTGCATAGTGTGTTCGTGTATTTCTTTGCGTCCCTGTAATGTAAGTATAGTAATGTCGGCAATTCTTTTAGTAGCATTTTTACCTTAAACGTTTTTAGTCTAGAATCCTCTTTTGATGTCCTTCTTTCTAGCGGTCTTCCGTAGTAGTTTATATTGTCATACGTAAGTTCCCAATCTATCTCTGTCTTGTCCGTCGCCATCTCTTGGTTCCTCTTTAGCGTTCTCCACTCTGCTACATTCTCTCCATTTATTATTCTTTTCATAAATTTACGTATGTTATGTGAAATCATTTGTTTGTCATATGTTGCGTAGTAACTCCTATTGTCGAATTTGTATACTTCAATCTCCACTTTTGTCTTTGGTTCTTCTATTTTCTTTTTCAAATTTTTGTTCAATCTTGCTTCTATCTTAACCTGTTTATTTTCTAACATTATTTTTATGTCATGTGCCAAAGTGTCCTAGGTTTTCTTTAATTAGTGTCATTTTCATAGTCGTTTGGTCTTTTATTTTCCCCACTGTTTTCATCACCATTTCTGAATTTGTATTGATTTTAATTGTTGCCTTCTCTTTACATATCGCTATCAGTATTGCTAATGATGTCAGAGCTAACTTCTCTTCTGATGGCCATACAATATTTTCAATTTTAAACTTTATCTTCTGTTCTGTATCTAGTATGATCGCTGATAGGTACGACTTCTCCCCCTTCTTCTTTCTTGT